>NQII01001246.1:326248-396539 GCA_002778355.1 Clitarchus hookeri
TGATAGTGGAAGGGAGTGGTAGAGAAGGGGGAGAGGAATGAGGAGAGGGACGGGAGGTGTGGGCTGGAAAGATGGAGAGGGGGCAACTATCAAGTATGATGAGGGGGGAAAGGGGAGAGAGGGAGTGGAGGTGTAAGGGAGAGAAAGGAGGATCACCCTGCCTGCCCCTCTTTCTCTGGTGGCGAGCAGAATGTAAGATAAGAAAACTGGTAAAGAAAGAGGAGAGAGGAGTTTAGGATAGAAAGGGGGTAAGGAGAATGTAGAGGGGACTGGAGAACAGAATGACAAGGAAGAAACGAGAAAAGGATGAAAGGTGGTAAAGGGAGAGAAATAAGAAAACAAATCATAAACATGGGCAAAGAAAATAACAGTTGAAAAAGTTAAGATAAAGAATTTCTGCATACTAGAGATGTCCAATTTGATTCCTCGATACACCCGATTCCTTTGCATTATTAGAATTGTGAGAATTAAGTGTCTGAAAATCTCAATCTCGATTCTTATAAGTTATCATCAAATGAAGTTAGGTTTAATCATAGCGCATTACGAGTCGCGTCAAACCACAACTTTATGTTTATGTACGTAAGAAAATGTACTTATTATTTGCGGTAGAATAACAAATTTAAGTTGCTATGTCGTTATCTAAATAGTAAATTCAGACTTAACACTTATACGTTATCACAAAATTAGGTTAGCTTTAACCATATAGTATTTACGAGTAGTGGCAAACACAAATTTATGCTAATCCATTTAAGAAAAAGTACTTGCTATTTGCGGTAAATTCCTGTGTTATCTAAATAGGAAATTGAGATTATTATAACTTCACAAAATGAAGTTAGGTTTTACCATAGCATATTTACGAGTCGCGAAAAATCAAAACTCTAGTTACATATGGGAGAAAATTGTTTTAAAAAATACCATTACCCTTAAAGATTTTTTTTTATTTAACTTTCTATTTGCAGTAAAATAACAAATATAAGCTTCTGTGTCATTATCTAAATAGGAAAATGACATGCTCATAAGAATAAACATGGCAATTACATTTTTATGGTCCATACCATATAAGGAGGCCACTTTCTGACAGTCAGTGAGAAGCAACTTTACGTATACGAAACAAACAAAGCGCCATTTACAAAATCCTCTATCAGCTGATGCACGAACGAGCAAAAGTTAAAATTACGTTTGCTATTCTGAGTGCATTGCCGATGCACATCAGAAAAGCAGAAAATACGCGGATAAGAAAGAGTTCTTGCATTTATTAATACATTTTATTTTACAAGGTCACAAAACAATGGTTGTTAGTGTTAAAAACTAAACTTCGTGATAATGTAGTTATGTTTGGGTGATCAAAATGAAATATACAATAGAATGATACGACGTGGAAAAGTTTTCTGAAGTTGTGCTAACTTCAGAAAGCTTTTTCACGTCGTATCATCCCTCTCCAACCTCGCTTTCAAAACGTCCATGATATTAATTACAAAAGCATACAGAAATATTGCACAATATTGTTGAATTATTTTTTATAATAATTTGACGAAACGACACAAATTTGAAATATATTTCCAGCCCGTAACATAAGAATTATCAACTTTAAAAAATACGCTATCTGTTGACCATAAAAAGAGTTACTCAAAACTTCGCCGTGACGTGCTGCGCGCTATCTATCTGATATTTTGCGAGCTATTACCAGCCAGAAGTGAACCTCTTTCCTGCGCGATATATAACAAATTTACAAACATGTCGCGTGCCGGTTTAGAGNAAGAGTTACTCAAAACTTCGCCGTGACGTGCTGCGCGCTATCTATCTGATATTTTGCGAGCTATTACCAGCCAGAAATGAACCTCTTTCCTGCGCGATATATAACAAATTTACAAACATGTCGCGTGCCGGTTTAGAGATTATAGCATGACATTGGCTCACATCCATCACCCCCTCACACCACCTCCGCCTCGCGCACTTCGCTAGGCGCCTTCCAGGCGGCACGTGGAACCACAGGCAGGTGGAAAATTTCGGGACACGTNGTAGGTATTATCCCCCCCGCCTAAAACTTCAGAAATCAGGACACGTTTGGTGGAAGGTTTTGTTCGGCGTTCTTCCACTTCACCCCCTCTCCCCCTTCCCACCCCCACAAGGCGCCACGTGCCGACAATTAAGACTGAGCGGCTGGCGTGTATAAAAACCCCTTTCCAAGAATAGGAGGGAGTCAGTAATAACGGGTACGTCAGTCAGTAATATCGGGTACGTCAGGCAGTTGTTAGTTCATCTTCACCGCCGAGAGACGTCAGTTCGAGCAGAGAGTAAGTCAGTACAACAGTTACTAAGGCCGGGATATCGGAACCCGGCCACGTCCGTCAGCCGCATCATTAAGGGGTCAGTCATATNGCCAAGGGAAGAGTTGCGGGAAGAAATCGCGAGAAGACGTGAGTACGAGTCCGAACAGCAGCCCAGGGAGAATCAGCACCGGCGGGCCGGCTTCCATGGCCTACCACTTCGCTGGAACTCATTCCCAGATGACAGCCTACCCACACTCACCGCTGAGTTAAGTATAGAATTCGTCGTCCAAAGAAGCCCCACTCAACCACGAATTCGCCCCGTAAATCCGAGTAACCAAACTAGCACAGTACCGCATCTCTCAAGTTTTGATGTTGTGTATTTGTGAATATATACGAGACAATATATTCGTACTTCAAAATACAACAGTGATAGTCTACCTCATTATAATACCCGCAACCTCAAAGCACTTTTTAGTCGGTGCCTGGAGGACATTAACTCTGACCAGATAAGCCACCATGTCCTCGACAGTGGCGGTACCCGAGTCGTCGTTAAACATATGACAATAGTTATATTTTTCCACGAGCTCTACATAATTTTTAAAGTAACATATATTTCATGTACAATAATTTGGAGTAAAATTAATTTATATTCGGCCGGTAATCGTTCGTCTACGTAAATTATACGCCATATTGTTCTCTCGAAACCCATCTCCTTGATTCCGAAGAAACGCGTGAATAGTTTTTAAGCTATTCTAATGTTATTCCACGTCACATATTTCCATCTCGAATATATTAGCTATAACGTCCAAAGTGTAATAATAGATACAACAGACCGCCTCGCAAATTTTAACCCAAATTCACTATCTCGGACAAATTAAAAAAGAGTTATGAAATATCTAATTATTTGCAACATTTTATATTTATAACTTTATAACCTACTTATAATTTTAGACAGATGTCTGTCTTAAAATATCTTAAAATTTGTTTACCATTACAATACAATGAGAAGTGTATAAGCTGACAGCGTGTTGATAAAGAATACAACCCCGACTTGACGGACCAGCTGATGGCGGAAGGATACGTAGTCAGATGTAAACAGTGGCGCTACTTTCGCCGAGCTGTCAAAAAGTGGCCTTCTTATATGGTACAGAATATATTAATTTGCCAACAGTGAAAATCGTACTTCTGCCAACCAGTTATAATGATTTATTGTGTTGCCGGGCACTGTATTTTAAAAACATTTCTGCCAAACTTTCTTGTTTATAATAATAATAATAATAATAATAATAATAACTTGCAATTTTTCATGCAGATAGTCTAAAAAATGTCTACTTGAAAACTCTCTTTTTGGTTGAGTTGCCAAGAACATTTGCAGACAAAAGTCGTAGCTACATGCAGGCATTACATATTTTCGGTTTTGAAAACACGGACGCATCCATTTAGGGATAATAAAAAATGTATACCTTTCGCACATTATTTTATTACAGCACACATAATTGCTGTATGGTGATTTGACTAATGTTTGCAAGGTGTAAGTTGCAGCAGTCTTGGTTGAACATATTTGAAGCAATTTTTTTTTTAGCGTTTACCATTACCAAATATTTGAGACCCTTAATTTTGTCCTAGTGGCATATGCAACTTACATCTGTATCTATGCTTGAAGGTGTTTCCGTCTTTGTTCTAATAGTGTGCACATGGGTAGTGTTAAAGTTTTCAATGTACCGAGGGTTTTATTTACTTACGTGAAGAAAATGTCTAGCGGTGTGTGGAATTATTTTTCAGTGGAAGAAAACAACGCAAATTACGTATTTTGCAGTTTGTACTTTGCAAAAATTTTACAAGGTGGGGTTAGTCGCACAACTAGTAACATGAGAAAACACCTAAGTAAACACGACGAAAAAACAAATAATTGCCAATAATGATGTTTCGGAAGATCTTTTGGGCAAAGATGCATGTAGCAGCAAGTGTTCCAGTGTTCCCTCCATCTTAAAATGTCCAGAAGAAGCATCTTCATCTTCAGTAGGCCTGCATAAGAAATTCAAACAAGAACGGAATCAGCAGACATTAACAAGTCTCTGGGAGAAAGAAAGGTCATTTAAGCCAGGTGATCCACGAGCTACAGCCATTACACAGAATATAGAGAAAATATGTTGGGATAATCGTCCTTTTAGTATTGAGGACAGGAGATTTAGGAATTTAATGTGACACCTTGAACCTCGATACACACTACCATATAGAAATACCATTAATGGAAAGGTTATTCTAGAACTATATGGGAAGACAAGTCAGAAAACTCAAGAACTTCTGAAATATGCAGAACATGTCAGTTTTACAACTGATTTATGGACATTGACTTCAAACGATGATTATCTTGGTCTTACAGCACATTTTGCCAGATGACTTTGTTCTTCACTATGTTTGCAACGAGGTTGTGCCTTTCCCTGAGGTTAGTCACTCAGCAATCAATCTTTNTCTGAGGTTAGTCACTCAGCAATCAATCTTTTGAATTTTTAAAGAAAACATTTACAGAGTGGAATTTGCAAGAGAAGGTGGTTGCAGTCGGGAGGGACAATAGAAGAACTGTCGTTGCTGCCTTAGAAATGTCAGGCTATCGTCGTCGTCCTTGCTTGGCACATACGTACAACTTGTTCTGAAGGATGCACTTTTCAGTTAAAAGCAGGTAAATACCTNTCGTCGTCCTTGCTTGGCACATACGTACAACTTGTTCTGAAGGATGCACTTTTCAGTTAAAAGCAGGTAAATACCTGCATTTCAAACCAAACACACTGGACATGCTCGCAAAGTGTTACGTAAAGCTCAGGAGGCAGTAAACTGTAGTAAGCACAGGCTAATTCAAGATGACGTGACAAGGTGCACATGTTGTCACGGATGTCTCGTGCAATATCGATAGCAACTATGGACCTGAAGTTGCCTTATGAATTATCTACACACAGCTGGCTGGGACCTTATGGAACATCATGCTGACCTGCTGAGAATTTTTGATCATGAAACATTTGCTGTGAGTTCATCAAAAGATAGCGTATCTCTAGTCATTCCAATTGTTAATAACATCAAGGAAAAACTCGAGAAACGTACACCAGTCGGATCTGGTATTCAGAGAATTTTGAATGATCTGCAAGTCTCTCTTCAGCTACGTTGCGGTGATTTGGAGCAGCAGACATTGTTCGCAGTTTCCACACTTTTGGATCCTAGATTCAAAGAATTTGTTTTTTCTTCCTCTGCATCACTAAATTCCGCATGAGAGAAACTGATACTGGCAGTGGTTTGTGTAGATGCCTCTTTCAAAACCACTGCTGATGAACAACTGGTAAGTAAAGATTAAGAAAAAATACTTTGTTCCTAACTGCACAAAATGTATGGTACTGGTAACTAATTATAAAAATTTTGCCAACAGGTTGGTCATACAAACACTGTCCAATTGACTGGGCAGGAGCGTAGTACGTGGAATTTTTATTCCAAAATAATGGAAAATTCTGAACTGTCTGCTACAGCTGAAGTAGACAGTTATCTCAGAGAACCAGTCATGCCACCAGATACTGACGTGATGGTGTTCTCGAAAAATTAAGTTGAATTCCAGAGGTTGAGGGCAGTCGTCAGGAAGTATCTGCCAACTCCACCATCTACAATTTTTTTCCGAGAAAGTTTTCAGCTCAGCCAGGTTAATATGTGACCAAAAACGGATCAGGCTAGACCCAGAAAGGGTTGAGATGATAGTCTTATTGCACAAAAATTGTGAATGACAATAATTGTTTATTTTTCTTATTTAAGTTTTGTTATTTTATGATCAATTTTTTACAGGATTTAACAATGCTAAATGAGAGGTTACTTATATTTCAGTTTCATCACTGAATAGCAACAATATTTGTGTGTACCTATTAGTCATTTCTAGCTTCAAGTTGACCTAAAATTTCGCATTGAGAAGTTAAGAATTTTTGATTAACGTTTTTTTTACAAAATTTTGTCAAATATTAAAATAAATAATAGATTTAACAAAAATACTGAAAAAAATACAATTTTTTTTATTCTTAATATATGAAATTGTTATGCATAATTAGATAAGTCTGAATTTTACATCAATATAGGAAATCAACTTCACTTAGCAGACATTAAGTCTTTCCTGTAACTGTCTTCGTATTTCTGTCCGTACATTGACCTATAAAACAAAATTTCAAAAGGATACATTGACTGTAGGCATATGTTGATAATCCCTATATCCTAATTTATATCAGAATCGAGGTGGAATCGAGTAAAAGGTTTTGCAATTAGAATCAAGAATCGGAACCAAGAAAATTGATATTTTGACATCCCTAGTGCATCCATATGTTTGTTAATTTCTGAAAGTACATAGCTTAGGAGAAAAAAGCTTCTGTCTGAACTTCCATTTGATGCACTCAGCGTTTTAAAAAAGACTATACTAAAGTGTGCAGGTAGTTGTGTGTGAACTTACCAGTTTCTCAGAGCGTTTGCCGGATGGTAATCTGGCGACGGTGGCTTCAGGGGAGTCCTCGGGAGGCGGCGGTTGCGTGATCCAGTTGTACTCGCGCTTCTCCACCGGCAGGCCCCAGCGCTCGTACTCCAGGGACTGTGTGCGGAGCGTCTCATAGCAGTCGAGGCACACCACTGCGAAGTCACCGTTCTCCAGCAGCAGGCTGTTCTCGGGGTAGGGGTGGAAGCGTAGGAAGGGGAAGTCTTTTATGGGCAGAGCGCGCACCCTCTTGCGGTAGGTAGTGATGCCGCACACGTAGCAGCAGTAGTCGTGGGTGTTGTACTCTCGCTTGTCCGCGGGCGCGGGGTGGCTCTGCTGTTCGTAGCGGCGCCACTGCGCTAGTAATGAGTGGTAACAGAAGGTGCACACCAGCGCAGAGCCGTCTTCTCGAAGCTGCTCTGCGTTTGGCGGCGAGTTGTGGCGTAGCAGCGCGGGAAAGAACGGTGCATTTCGTCCTGAAAAGAGAAAACTCACATGAAGCCAAACAGATGTTAAATACTATAATAGAAAATGCTGTATATGCATTGCTCTATTGACTTGTCAATGCAGACCCCACAATTATCTCATCCACTGCTTCTCTAGGACAAGAACCATTTGATGTGCCACAAGCACCGTCTGCACACAGCCTCAACCTCAGATTTCTATTTTGTGCTTTTGCCTTACTGATGACCAGTTCACGCATGATACACGTATAGTTCCACTCGTGTGTGTTTACAATCAAGTAACACCAAATAGTCTACAGTGCTTGTAAAATTACTTCCTTCCTCCTTAGCATGTTCATCTGAGTTGTCAAATTGGATGAAATTCTAGGTTATCATTTTACTCTAAAGACATCTGAATAATGAAATTAATTGATTTCTTTTAAATAAACCTGTTGATTTTCATGCAAGAAACAATTTTAAATGGAATTCACACTTGTTGAAAATTACACTTGGTTCTACTTAAACTTAGTTTTTGGCATTAAAGAATGGCCATACGTAACATTCAATGGTATTATTTTATTCGAAAGATGTCTAAATATTAAAATTAATTTATATATTTTAAGGAAATGCCTATTTTCCTACAAGAAGAAACTGAAAATGTTATGCTTGTTAAAAATTAGGAGGCTATCTTTTTTAAATAATTTATGGCATCTACTAGTATGGATGTGCAAAGCTTCGCATTTTCAAAGTCGAATCAAAGATTTTTAAACCTTCGTCTTCATTTTCGAATTAAAAGATATTCGAGTGAAAAGTCAAAGATTTTCTCAAAATGTTTATTCCACCAAAACTAGTATCAAAACCAGCAGCCAGTATCATTCATCAGGGCACATGATCTTTTTTAGACTGTACTATTCTCAAAAATAGAAAATAATGAAGATTTTGCACATTAAACTTTGCTAAGTGTTCAATCTTTTTAACTTCACGGCACCGTAATTGATTGGTTTATTTGCATTCCGAAGCATGATTAAACATTGCTAGGTAAAACAAAATCAAACCTAAAAACCATATCACTGTAAATTCACAATTAAGAAAAATATAGCTATGATTTGCCTTAGAACTTAGATTTTATCGAAATTAAAATAAGTTTTATTTCGGGAAGTGCGCAATTGTATCTTTGAGTATCGCAATGTTGACGTGGTTAATGTTACATTCATAGTTGCATTGCGTATACATGTTTTAGTAGATCTTCCACCAAAAAAAAACTGGATGAAATGGTATTGCCTGTTATTAATATACTTCCACAGTATTTCTACAAGACGTCAAAATTTATGAAAAATTTGAACAAAACATAACATTAAGGGATGCCATTTTCCTCGGCATGGTTGATGGCAGTCCAGCCAACATTTATAAAGCAACAAAACAAATTCCACTCATGCTGTTCATTCTCTCTGCCCTTCCCTCTAGTACCGTTTTTCCAGGCTTCCCCCTGAGCTGATAAGCTCGCTCTAACTACTCTCCGTCTCATGTAAATTGGCAAGATTTTGACAGTTCGACGAAAGTAGCACCAAATGTTTACTTTTCGTTTATGTATCCTTTTGCCATCAGCTGGTGCGTCAAGTGGAGGGTGTATATTTTATCAACATGTTGTCAGCAAATCCACTTGCCATTGTACTATAATAGTAAACAAATTTTAAGATATTTTAAACTGACATCTGTCTAAAAGAAATTCGTAGGTTATAAAAGTAAAAATATNATAGTAAACAAATTTTAAGATATTTTAAACTGACATCTGTCTAAAAGAAATTCGTAGGTTATAAAAGTAAAAATATTATAAAACCTTGCAAAAAATTTAATATTTGACAACTCTTTTTTAATTGGTCAGAGACAGTGANATAGTAAACAAATTTTAAGATATTTTAAACTGACATCTGTCTAAAAGAAATTCGTAGGTTATAAAAGTAAAAATATAAAACCTTGCAAAAAATTTAATATTTGACAACTCTTTTTTAATTGGTCAGAGACAGTGAATTTGGGTTAACATTTGCGAAACAATAGTTGTAACTATTATCACTCTTCGGACGTCATAGCTAATATATTCGAGTTGGAAATATGTGACTTAGAATAACGTTAGAATTGCTTAAAAAATATTTACGCATGTCCCACTTATTTCGGAAACAAGGAAATGGGTTCTCAAAAGAACAATACGGCGTATAATTTACGTAGACGAAATATTACCAGCCGAATAGATATTACTAATACTCAAAATTGCTGTACACAAAATATATGTTACTTTCAAATTATGCAGAGCTCGCAAAAAATAAAACTATCAGTATCTGTTCGTAAATTTGTTATATATTGCATACGAGCGCTATTCTTTTCTGGCTGGTAATGCTTCGGAAAAGATCCGATAGATGGTGCGCACAACATGTCAGAGCGAGGTGTGAGCAGCTTGCTTTACTCAATAGATCACGTCTTTTTAAAGTTGACTGTTGTTCTATTACTGGCTTGGAACGACACAAATTTGAAATATATTTCGTCAAATTATTAGCAAAAATAATTCAACAATATTATGCAATATTTCTGTATGCTTTTGGAATTAATATAAAGCGTGTATGGAAAGCATGGTGGAGAGGGGTAATAAGATGTGAAAAAAGGTTTTGAAAGTTCTATTTCTTTTGGATACGAGTCATTTTAATGTGCCTTTCATTTTGAACATCTATACATTTCAACTTTAGCACAAAGTTTAGTTTCTAACACAAAAACCCCTGTTTTATTACCACGTAAAATAAAATGTATTAATTAATCTAGGAACTTTTTCTCATCCACGTATTTTCTGCTTGTCTGATGTGCGTCGGCAGTGCACTCAGAATAGCCAACGTAATATGAATTTTTTTATTAATTTTTACTGGAACACGTCTACATTTAAAAATATTATTTTGGGAATGAATAGTCTTATTTGCTAGCAGATTGTCTCGAGGAACAGCTTCTTAGGCCAATTCACGGCCCTGGTTTTATGCTAATTTTGACAGTAAAGTGTGTTCATGTCTGCCTTTGAGGCTCTCCTGGATTGTAAATGTTGATTTACTCTACCTCCATCAGATGGATCCTCATTTTTCCTTCCCCCTCTTGCAAATTCTTTAGCTTCTTATTTTACTTATGAGTGATGTACATTTCCAGATAGTTTCTGCTTCCAAGTTGTACAAGAGGGGGGGAAGATAACTGTGTGGGTAAGCAACCAAAATAAATACAGCAAACTTAGTTTTCAGTTTATTTCATTCAAATTTTTCAATTTTTTAACAAAATTATTTACGGTTCCCAAACATTGGGTTTTTACTTTGAGGGAATTGTTATTACTGTGGTTGTTTTCTAGAGATTTGTATAATTTATCACAAGGAAACACATTTTTTAATCAATTTTGTCTGCAACTTTTTGCATTTTGGCAAAGAGATACGTTTTCGAATTTCTTTAAATTTCAGAGAATGACCTCATAAAATCTGAACTTGTAACATAGAGGGCCTACTGCACATTACCCCAGTGACGTACCAGGTTTGTTAGGACACGGCATGCAGGTACGGAGAACACTGCACTCACCTTGGGGGCGGCTGTAGAGGACGCGGGCGAGCGTGAGGTCCGAGTGCAGGCCGCAGAGGTAGCAGTATATGGAGCTGCTGGTGGTGGGAGCAGAGCTAGTCGACGTGGACGTGGGCACCATGTGGTGCTGCAGCACTGCGTCCCCGTTCCAGCACGTGCTGGCCACGCTCGGGTTAGGAACATTGTACCTGCGCAACACCACCCACCACTACTTTGCAACTCCTATAGCAAATCAGTACTTTTCAAAGCCTTGCCAAGTTTATCATTTTAGCCCCTTGGTTGCGTATATTTCCAAATATGAAAATAAAACGTTGCCAAGTGACTTTTAGCTGATGTTTAGATCAGCTGCTCATATGTACACATGCATGCTTGTGGTACGTGTAAAAACGTTTAGAAAATTATATGGAGAACTGGTATTTTGAATTGCAGTGAAACCTCATAGTAACAGTGTGACCTACCAGTGTAATTCAATGTTTCTGGTTTTGTCGGACAGAATAAAATATCTGAAAGCAAATAATGTGAATCTGTTTTCTGTGCTGTCAGTTGAATAGAAAAAGTGGTTTCTCCTTTAAAAAAGGTGACTATACTTCTCTGTGTAAGTAAGAGTATTTTTATGCCTATTGTAGGACGTCTACTATTTTTATAACAATTTTCAACAGAATTACAGTATTTGTCAATGTGTAGTCTGTAAATAGTAAAAATTTAAAACGTATGATATCTGTAGTAATGCATATTCATAATGTTACATGATTAATCATTATTATATTTTGAACGTAATCAACAATTTAAACATGGAAAAACAGTAGGTATGGCAAATGCAGTACAGCGCAGCAACGCACTTTCTAGATGCACTCTTACACTGAGGGTACAGTTGAAGTTTTTGGTTTTCTAACCTCACTTGTGGCATACTCCCACCAACAGGATGCACCCGACATGACAGCACATGGAAGGAATGTGCTCCGGACCACATGCAGTTGATTCACAAGATTAGCGACTAGTAAAATGACACAGGAGGTTCACCGAAGTGCCTACAGCAAGGATCACAATATCTACCCAGAACATTTTGTGCATTGTAGAGTTAATGGAATTTGATCTTTGTTGACATCATATATTGGTGGTGTTCTCGTACTCTAATTTTGAACTTTTTATTTTTTAATAAGCATGATCCCAGTAATTAAGTGATATAGTAGACCTAATTGTATTAGTAGTAAATTACTTATGAATAATGTTTTTTTAATGATTATATTTTATATTTTCTTTTATAAAACATTTAGTCCCTTCAACAAGTGTAATATTGTCAACAATAAAAGGAATCACGATTTTTGGAATCTAGCATATCAACGTTGGAATGCAGCAAAACTGGCCAAACTGAATCAAAAAGATTCATGAAGAAGGAATCCCAAAAATGTTGCAATAGCACCAAAGATCAGGCCAACTGACACGATATCGCGATACAGTCCGTTGATGTGGGAGGTGAGGGGGATGGAAAATAGTATATTTATTTCTAAAGCCAAAGTGGACAACAAATTAAATATAAACCAAAGTGCTGCACTCACCTCCTGCGCTCCAGAGGGATCCTGTCTACCTCCATGGTCTCCCACTGCTTGCCGAGGTGGTCGACACAGCGCGAGCACGCCAGCACGCGCCCATGGGAGTCCATGCAGGCATTCTCAGAGGTCCGGGCCACACTGCGCAGGCAGGGGAAGTGCATGGCGTGTGAGTTCATGCCCTCAGGGCTCGTACTGAGCCAGGTCATGCTCATGGGCGAGTACAGCCCCGTGCAGATGTAGCAACGATAGTTGAGCATCATCGCGTTTGAGCCCGCCACCTGCCCGTTCACCTCCGCTGGCACCCCTGCGTCCCCCTTTTTGCGCGACGATGTCGAGCTGCTCTTGCTGCTCAGTTCGTACGGCTTGAAGCGGATGTCGCTGGCTGGGGACTTGGCAAGCTGAGGGCAAGGCGACGGGCTCTGCTCTACCTTCGGCTTGTCGTCCCCACCCACGTGGTTACCAAACACCTGGTGCTTCTGCGGGATGGACTTGTAGCAGTAGTAGCACACCTGCACCATGCCCTGCGGGGAGATGGGACTGGCCCCCGGTGGCGGCTTCAGCGACGCGATGAACGAGTAGTAAGTCTCCTTCTCGGGGTTTGGGCAGCAGTACAGCAGGCGGATGGACGACGAGGGGTACTCCAGGGCGCACGTGTAGCAGATGAAGGTGGTGGTGTCAACGGCTGGCGCCTGGCGCTTGCGCAATGTGTAATTGCGTTCCGTGTGCGGGATGCCCTGCGTGGAGTACGCGTGCCACTGCTGGAGCAGGTGCTGTTGGCAGGCCTGGCAAGCCTGGATACGCCCCGCACTGTCCATGGGGCGCGACCTGCTGGGACGTGGGTGCAGCATCAGGCTGGGGAAGAATGGCAAAGGGGAGGACGATGAGTTGTTGCTTCCCGACGGTAACAGTTTGGCTGCTATGTGGCTGAGGGAGCCTCGCTTGTACTCATCCCCGCATACGTAGCAAACCTCCGTTGCAGAGTTCTTGTCCGGCATGCTTAGGTCGAGGATGTCCGTTGCCGTCGCACCGCTATACACCACTGAAAAAACAAAGCTGAATATCAAAAACACGATCTACAAAACTGCAGCTAAACCACTTTGTCATGAGATAATATGTACGTACAGTCCGCGCACCACATCTAGGCGGATGGAGTCCTTAGTGCGTTATGGAGGTTATCTGCCTAGACAAGATGTGCGGACTATACTCTGGTGTGGGTCTAATAACTGGAGAGAACAAAATAAAGAACAGCATACACACACAAGCTATTCCCCAGGAAAAATATAGAGTAGGCCACTATTATAGATAAAATGTCTGTCTTGTAAATTGTTGCACACTAACTAGACTGAGCAGAATGATTCTGTATTTGCTAAATAAAATATGAGACACAAAAGAGTATTACATTTTCCATAAACAGCCACCTATATTGCATGATGCAAAATTTTGAATTTAAACCCATAGTGAAGCTTCTATTTTGATGATTTTTCAGTATTCATCACAAGTGTAAAGGAAGCCAAATAAAATTTCCTGTCCACTACATTCATATGCAGTTAGGAATAATCACAGGAAATCTACTTTTAACACATGAGACTTTTGTCTTTATTTTACATTTCCCCGATGTAGTGTTTCAAAAATGGTAGTTTGGAACAATACTAAAAAAATGTTTATGAAATGAATAAAGGATTACATTACCTGAATGTCAAATAATTTCTAGTTGTCACTTGTGCACACTGGACAATGAAAGTACAGTAAAATTCTGTTACGTGCTTCGCATTAATATCTCTTTCACTATAACGTAAGATCAATTCCCGTCCTATGTCAACTATGTAAATATATTTTACTTTAACATACAAATTTACATTAGCTTTTAGTACTGTGAAGATGATTTTACCTGGTGTCTTCCAAAATGTGATCAATTAAACTTCCATACGCAAGCTTTACATTAAAGTATGCATCTTTTTAAACAATTTCAAACTGAAGTGTGATTATGTTTACCAAATACAACATGTAAAAATTCATGCTGATTGAAAAGTCTCGTTCAGTGCAAACAATTGATACTTGTTGACTCGTAATGCAGTCGATTCTCGTGTCGACCTAGATTAAAGGCGTTGACATGCAGCACCCCTCGTACAAAAAACATGAATGAATGCATAAATGGGAAGCCGTACATACGTGTTTTGGCAACACATCTCATAACATACTGTATACTTCCTTACGAGAACGACATTGTAAAATCATATCCCTCAAATTTCAACCCCTAAAAAATCTAGAAATTGAATACCAAAGTGCACCCTCTTCCACCCGAGTCACCGGTGAATACTGTGTTTAAACATCTCTCTCCTAAATTCGAATTAATTTTTATACGAAATATTAATTTAAATTAAATTAATTTAAATCTTACAAATGAAATGATATCCCAGAAGCGTTAAATATATATATATCCTTGTTGCCAAAAATGTTTATTAATACCGAAAGGCACAGTTTAGAGAGTGAAATAATTTTAAAGTGCTTCTTGCAAGAAAAATAAAGACTATTTGTTACTGAAATAATTTATTTCAAAAGACGNGCACTCTCTTCCACCCGAGTCACCGGTGAATACTGTGTTTAAACATCTCTCTCCTAAATTCGAATTAATTTTTATATGAAATATTAATTTAAATCAACAGGTAGACGTCTTACAAATGAAATGATATCCCAGAAGCGTTAAATATATACCTCCTTGTTGCCAAAAATGTTTATTAATACTGAAAGGCACAGTTTAGAGAGTGAAATAATTTTAAAGTGCTTCTTGCAAGAAAAATAAAGACAATTTGTTACTGAAATAATTTATTTCAAAAGATGATTATCATCTGAATAAAGTTCCTTAGTGTTATTTGTAAAGGATAAGTGGTGCGACTCCTTTTCAAAAGAAACTTCNGATTATCATCTGAATAAAGTTCCTTAGTGTTATTTGTAAAGGATAAGTGGTGCGACTCCTTTTCAAAAGAAACTTCAATAAGTAAGCCGTGTGTACAGTGGATTCTCTATTCATTGTTTCTCAGGAGACTGACAAAAAATTTCAATACAAGTGAACTTCAAATGAACGTGGTCTTGAAATGCTGATAAATCAAAAATAGGACCACAGAATATGTTTCATGGCTGCAGACTTTCAATCCATCTGGGTTCAATACATAGAGGTTCCACTGCGTTTGCAAACCACACATTACTTTACGTTTGCTGGATATAATCTGTGCATTTTCTAATTTCAGAAAGTACAATTTTATCGTAGCTTTTTAAAATTAATATTTCTTTGTAATTAGATATTAATTTTACTTACTGCAATGTTTAATTGTGTCAATTTCATGAAGCCCATGTTGTAAAAGTTTAAAAGTAAAACTCTCAGTATGAAGTACTTTCATTACTAAGTATGAAAGTTCTGGTTTTATTCATGTACGTCACTAACGAGATGTTACCATATTTAGAGGCAGTTAAACTGAGGGAAAAATGTGTGATAACTCATGAACTAGGTTTGTGGGAAATATTTTAGCACTGGGGATATTTTTGAAAAAATTTATTGTATTAATTACAGTAACTTCACACACATGTATAAATACCGGAAAGAATGCAAACAATTTAGCAGAGCCATCTTAATTCACAATAGATAGACAGTATTTACTCAATTCTAAGTCACACCTTATTTTTTGGGGAAAATACTGGGAAAAAATTATTGGTATACATATAAGGTCACAAGTTGAACTACCACTTCAGCAAGAAGCTTAATTATAGCAGGAAGTTTAATGCTCCCTTAATTAGAAGTTGTCTTCCATAAAAACAAATAATATTATACCATGCCAAAAAGGAATATTGTACTTTTGAGAGCAAATAACAGCATTGCATGCTTCTCTCCAGCGAGCCAGGTTTTATTCATCTATTTAAAATACCTTCCCTGCTGCTGTTTTTAGATTATATTAAGAAATAGACACATTTTGCTTTGAAGAGGCAATTAAAATAATGCATATGTTATCCTGTCGCTATAAATGATGAAGCATTGTGTTTTAATCCTGTTGTTCACAAAAATGGCATGGCCAATGCACGCAGCACGATCATTTGAAATGTTGGTCACCGCCGTAGTCTTCATATTGAAAAGAGAATTGCAGTGTAAACTACATTANCAGCACGATCATTTGAAATGTTGGTCACCGCCGTAGTCTTCATATTGAAAAGAGAATTGCAGTGTAAACTACATTGATGGCATTTTTGAAAGAATTTTACAAGTTTATTTTGGACAGTTCCAACAAATATCCTATATAAGCAATGTTAAAAAACCAGCATTCTATGACTCTTTAAAGAATTAATTTACTGCGTCCATCTATCACATATTCTGTCTGAAAGCCAAAATATATTCGGAACAATTGTTTAGCTGTGAAATACAGTGGATTTTAGATGATTTGTTTGTGCTACTTACATTTTACCATATTTCCCATAGGTACATTCGCCAAAGATTGCANGTGGATTTTAGATGATTTGTTTGTGCTACTTACATTTTACCATATTTCCCATAGGTACATTCGCCAAAGATTGCAAGATTGCACAAATCTTTCATTTTTTAGAATGCAAAACAACGCAGATAATCGACAACTGGCGTGATCGATAGTATTNAAGATTGCACAAATCTTTCATTTTTTAGAATGCAAAACAACGCAGATAATCGACAACTGGCGTGATCGATAGTATTGTTTAAATGCTGCAACAGTTTTTTTCTGTTCTATGGAATACTTTTATTTTTCTTCTTATATCTAACTGCACTCGAAGGCTGGCGACAATGAGAAAGCATGCCGTATTCTTATTCTTCATACGCATTTACTGCACTCATAGTTTGGCAACAATGAAAATCAATCACATATTCTCTGACACTGTATTCATCAACAATCTAGATCTATGGTCTTTTGTAAACTGGATTTCGAAGAAGGTTATATAGGTGTAGCGGGTATTTTGACGGGCGTGATTATTATAGAAAACAATTGACTGTGGGTTTGGTTAGAATTGTTATGGTTTGAAAAGACTCGCCAGTAATGATTTGCAAAAATTTATCGCAAATAAATAAGTTGTGGTAATTTTAACAGTGGGATCGAGCATGGTTAGGAACAGTGGGCAAAAATATTAATATAAATAAAAATTTAATTGTAGTCAATTTAAAGAATTGAAGTTTTTAATTTAAAGCAAATATTTAATCATAAATTGTCTTTAAGTTGTTTTTAATGACATATGTAGGCTGTTGGTATAAACAAACCTGCATTTTGAGGTTATGTAAAATATTTTCCAGGTCTAACATCTAAGTCCGCATCCTCTGTTTTCCTGCACGCTTCGTTTCTTCTTGTTGGTCCACTAGAGATGGGTAACACAGTGCTGCGCCGTGCAATTTCGCTAACTCAGTTCACTGCGCATGAGATACCAACTTACTTCCTTCAAAATATGTAACTCACGACTCAGTGGGGCAGTGGGATAGTAAATTAGATATCGGAAAAAATATTGAAATTAGTTGTATCAATTATATTTAAAATATAGTTTTACGAAACTATGTATACAGTAAAAAATGTTTAGACAAGCTAAAATGTGAAATAATAAGTTCTTAGCACCCTGCGTTACTTAAAAGCACTTGCAGTTGTTTTGTTTCTAAAAAATACCACTGAGGCACATGTCTTGCAAAGCATCTGTATTGCATTGCAAAAAAAATCAGTTTTAACTCAAGACACGGCTAGAGTACCGTGAATTTAACAATGGATTTTTAGGCCTTTGTTTTATTAAATTTATTTTTCTAATCGTTGAATAATATTTCATAATGGTTGTTTACTTCCATCCACAACAATCTGCAAGACGCCAAAGTAAATATAAGATTCTTAATAATATTATGAACACGTGTTTATTCATAAACAGTTTTAAAAAACAACTGAGCATGAAATGTAGATCTGAATGCTCTTACCTAACCCATATTAATCACTTACATGGGCGTACGCTCTGTATACAACATATAATATTGCAACACAAAATGCACATGCAACCAAGTGACAAGACTTTCGTCAACTGCAACAACCGGCGAAGCGCCGTGCTGGGCGCGATAACTGATGGCGCATCATACAATAAGTATATAGTGGCGCTGTGCACATGTGATGCTACATCACTGCGCTGGGAGATGCAGGTACGCTCCATGCCAGCCTTGCGGCATGCTCGTTGCAGAGCACAATCACTGCGCCATGGCACAATTGAGTTGACGCACTATGCCAACTCAGTAAGGTGCGCCTGCATTAGTGCGCCAACACCAGAAACTTCAGAGTTATCCATGACTATGGTCCACTAACAAATGAATTATCAAGAATCCCCTATGCACCATTTGCAAATTGCTTTACTTGAAGAAAACCTTTAAACTATTTTCAAGAAGCATTATAGGTATCACATGAAATTAACCGATAACACAATCAATGGCAGTCTTTTTCTCCAACATGTAGTTGCTGTGTCGTCTGCTAGATAGTGATGCTGTTACTCCGATGTGCAGTTGCTGTGCTTGCCGCTAGATGGCTGCACTGTTCGTAAAAGGCAAAGCTACTGCACGCCATCCTAGATCACGTTCCCGCAAACAAGCATCCGCCCAATCTGCTAGCACAGAATTTCCAGTTGTTTAACGAGGGATGTGTTTCATATTACGCAGTATGTTCTGTTACGAAATTACAGCAAGAAATCATATTCCATGTCCTGCATATGATTTCGTCTGTAGAACAAGTAACCTTTATGAAAATTTTCACATAGTAAGTACATCTTAACTTAACGATTTTATTATGAACCTTCAAAGAATTGTTATTAACTTATCTACCTTATTATAAAAATTGTCATATTATTATTTCAATTTATTAAGACATATATTATTAATGGCACAGCCGTAACACCTAAAAAATTATTTTTTTTAAACAGATAATTGTTAGTGCAACTGTACTTTCTTCAGACCAAAAAATTTATGGGACTTGATTCTTAGCAGATCTGTACGAGGACCTGACACTGATTGTAGTCAAGGTCATGTTCATATCTGTGAGAGCTGACAGATGCGACCTTGCTATCTATCGTAACTCCTGTAGGCCATTTGACATACTGATTGCTGTATTTCGTGTACACATAGTCCTATGCTTACAAAAAGAGAAGACAATACCGAGTAATATTTAAGGCTACACACAACATACTTTCTAACCTATTGTCCGTAGATGAATTCAAGGTCCGTACTCCTTCAGGGGGGGAAAAAAAAAAAGACTTCATAAGAACTTTTAAGGACATTATAAAGTTTTTCCTAAGGACTGTGCTTATTCGCCCATATGGCCTATATCAAACATTTTAACGTACGGTTGAAATCTTGCCTTGTGTTTGTCTGTATCGGGAGAAAGTCATTTTTACGTACAGTTCTTTCTCGAGGCACAATATATAATAAAGACGCACTTTCCTGGCATGTTCAAAGACAAATATCACATGGTAAAATCACACGTAGATGTGCATTCCAGTTAGAGACGAAACTACAGTTATAATTTTCACGAACAAATACAATCACACTGCCGCTACTTGCAGCTAGCTACTAGCGCTCTCTGCTCTGTGGTATTTAGAACCATTCCAAAATCCTGGTTCATACATGAAAAAAACTGGTACTTTCTACGAAAAAATCTGGCACGCAGTGCCAAATCCACGCAACAATAAAGCCTAACAATTTTTTTTCTGTATCTATTCCAGGTCATAATTTTACTGGGTTTTTAACACCACCTTTTGCTGAAACAAATATAATGAAACTTCAAAAGAACACGAAAAGTTGCACGAATCGAAACAGAACTAAGCATACGCAAGAAAGCAACGTAAAGAAACTGAGAACGCCGCGAGATATTGACTTAAGCCTATATGCCATCATGATAGGTTCCTTAGAAGATTCCATGCAAGCTTGCATGGCCAGTTCTGTGGAAAATTCAGCCATCTGCTGGCCGTTTTCATGGACATTTTTGTAATTGGTCGGGTGCAATTTCCGATGGAAGGTTTCTTACAAGGTCGAAACTTTAGTCAATCAAAGTGTGTGTGGTGGAATGTGGTATTGACGATAGTTGTAATTTTATTTATTTTGTTTAGAAAAACAGTACTAAAACCATAAAACAATAATAAATAGTTAATGAAAAAAACAGCAAAAAATATTTACTGGTGCTATAATACCATTGTATGAGAATTATGCTAAACATTAGTTTTTTATTTAAAACAAAGTTTCAGTTATCACAACAAAACATTTAGACACTGTGCATAAGCTAAAAATGCCCTCCCCGCTTGTGACGCAGCAAGTATCATTGGACAGGTTATACCATAGAACCCTCCACACTTGCTCGCATGCAGGTCTCGTGGAAGTCTCCACCCAAGCCTGTACGGAGCATTGTATCGTGGCACACTGGCTTTATGTAGTACAGCTGATATTGCCACAAGTTTGGTATTTTCGCGTACAAGTACAAAAGTATTTTGGTATGTGGTACGGCATCCTGAAAACTAGGCCCAATATTTGTACCAAGAAATTGGTATGTCCAACATCGCTGTGACCCGACTTACAAAAGTGTCAGATGCATGATGCAATATGCTATCTGTTTACAAAAAAAAAAAGCTCGACACAAAATTTAATTTTTTGAACTACTATAGGTATAGCAATTATAGAAAAATTAAGAACTTTGAAGGGACATGTAAAAANGCACAATATGCTATCTGTTTACAAAAAAAAAAAGCTCGACACAAAATTTAATTTTTTGAACTACTATAGGTATAGCAATTATAGAAAAATTAAGAACTTTGAAGGGACATGTAAAAAATAAGGACTTTTAATGACCAAGAAAATAAGGACTTTTAAGGACCCTTAAAAAGGAAAATAGCTATTAAGAACTTTTCAAGGACTTCTAAGGACCATACAAACCCTGATGTTTACTTTACATTTTTTTTTTATTTCAGATAATATTCATTAACGAAATTGCATTTCATTTAGTATCAATGTGACATAGCTTGTTAGCATCTCATCACAAAACAGATGTATCCAATTTGTATTGTAGGAGCATTTCATGCACATAGCAATAAAAAAATTATTTAAAAAAATAATTACATTTTTTTTTTTTGGGAAATTTTATTTTAAATTTTCATGTCAGGAATTTTGTCTCCTTGTAGTTTACCTACCAAGTCATAAAAGTTGGCACCAAATATGCTAGAGTACAATACCGGACAGCTATATATATGTGTAAACAACACAAGCTAAAGTGCTAAGAATTACCAACTGGCAAGAGGCGACATTACAATAAATCTTCAGCCAAAAATGTTCATTCATGCATTTTTACCAACAGTTTTCATCCGTTCATCTCTTTGCATACATTTGTATCATTTAGGTTTTGATATCAATATACTTCAGTCATTGTTCCAAAAAATATATTACCAGCAACAGAAAGTTAAGCCAAACTTAGTGAACACAGGTGCTGCTATCTGTTGGCTGAGGTGGCGACACAACCAGGGTTAAACGTGCAAGCTGTCTGGTATTGGTTTGTAGTGTACTTGCCGGCACACTTGATCATTTGGTTTCGTGGAGAGCAGACTCGGCCTTAGAAAGTATTCTTTAAATGCACCATACATGCAGAGTAGACAAGTGAGGCTCACCTGAGCCAGGGGTAACAGGCGCCGGGACAGACGGAGACTCTCGGGAGCCATGTCGGAGGTCTAAGGCCGCCTCAGACCCGCGCGAGTCTTCCACGCTCATCGCCGTGGGCAGGCGGGGTGATATGCCCGGCCGACTGCCCCCGTCCTCTTGTGATACCGGCCTGCTCGACTCCCTGCCAGCAGAAATATCCAGTTTAGTAGCACTGTGTAACAGCATCTACCAAATACAATACAAAGTTTATCCCAGTTTTCACCTCCAAAAAACTGAGGGTAGTCCTAGTTTTGCACACCAAAAATTTTGATGTCCATGTTTCTACTTGAATAGTAGCAAGTGATAATGATTTTTGACTACACAGATATTTCATTACTTTACAAACCACAAAACAAAATCTCAAAAACATTAACACAGTGTGCTCCATAATTATGAGCAAAAAAAAAGGGGGGGGGGGGAACTTAAGGATAGATACGGCACAACTTTCTTAAATTTAATGCATTTAATGTGTATAGGCTGTTCACGGTAAACTGAGCACTTTTTGAAATCCTGGCTTAAGATCCGATTGTATACACATCTTGAATCCCTCTGCCGTATGTAAAATTATCATTGGCATATTGCAGTTAGGCTGATCACTATTCATGCATCAGCCAAGTGAAACTGTGAAAATATTATGAAAGTAAATAATTTACAAATTTGCTAATTCCTACACTTACATGTATTAAAAAAAAAACAGAAAGCAACAGAAATAATTTCAAGTATTCAAAAATATTTTACAAACACTTAGTTGAATGTGAAGACAAGTTACTATCCCTTCCTCATTCCCAAACTTGCTGGGTGCACGCGAGTCAGTGTATCCATTAGGATACATGCAAGGTCGGTGGGGGGGCAAGGACATTTTCCATAGGTTGATTTAAAACATGCTCACTTTACAGTGAATAGCCTATACCCGCAAAGAATTTGGCCATGTTAAACACAGCATTGCATGCCTACTTCCTATGCAACTAACCCTGCATGCATGATCGCACTGCCACGTCCTGCAGGCACTGTACCCCGCAACTTTGGATGGAACTATTTGATATAAAAACACGTTTCTGGATATAAGTGTATAGGGCTTTTGTTTTACTATTGGTCCAAAGAAACTATAACTGGATTTCTGAACAGCCTGTATAAGCTACTCACTTCTAGCTTGTCTTGAAAGTTTGCAACTATGTACGGCACTCAAAGTGCTAAATCATATGGCCAAAATAATTTGTGGGGAAATAAATTTTTCCTGTACACCAGAGTGGGGGGAGGATCGTACGGTCACCCCGGTGGGGGGAGTGTAGGTTGGTCATTCGAGGTGGCGTGGCAGTACTAGGCTATGGTAGCCGAGACGAACTTACTTACCGGTTTCCGGAAAGGATGGGTGATGCGTCTCTTATAGCCTCTCAACATCCATGGCAACCCAGGGCTTCTCGTGCCACCCCTGATTAAACAGACTGGGCTCTGCCGCCCGTGCCCTATGGGAAACAGTTTTCTAGCGGCTGTTCAGGGGTATCTGCCGTGATGGCTTGGGCCGATAGATAGTACCAAGGCCCGACCACTTGGTGGGGTGTTGGACCTCTTGGCACTCAGGCCACTGGGGCCCAAAACAGGAATTTCCCTGTGAAGAAATTCTAGGATGGTAAAGGACGCGTGTCTGATGTTGCG
Organism: Clitarchus hookeri; assembly: GCA_002778355.1. NCBI lineage: Eukaryota > Metazoa > Arthropoda > Insecta > Phasmatodea > Phasmatidae > Clitarchus > Clitarchus hookeri. The sequence continues at coordinate 349,936 of NQII01001246.1, forward strand.
AGTCGGCCTGGTGTGCGGCTTCGTGTGAGCTCGGCTCCTGGTGAAGACAGCAAAGGGAGTAAAACCGGACGGTCATGGCGGTACCCACCTGTTCTGAGGGACTCCGCACACTCCCGCATGGAGGTTAGGCGACGCAGTCGGACACAGGAAAACCCATACGTGCCATGGAAATTAAGAGGGAGCACGGGATGATCCGCTTGGCCCATCCAGGGGTACTCCCTGGAATTTGGATCAGACGAGGTTGGACTCGTGCTGGCAGTGGTTGACTCCGCATGCTGGAGAAGGCTCGGAGAGATTCCCCCTCTTGCTAAAAGAGCCGGACGTTGAACAGGATTGTTCCGGGGGCGTGCCCGAGATCACGTCAGGGGCGTGGGTAGTGCTCCGGCTATACCACACGCTTGGTAATCTGAGTGCTAGAATCTCAGGCCTTGTGGTTGGACATGCTCTGTGCGATCTGCAATATCAGATCGCGGCTCTGCCTGGTGCGGCCTGTGTACAGGTCGGGGCAAACGGGTTTGGTCAATTCAGAAAGTGCTGGTCATGTCTGCGATGAGAGGGCGTGATCCCTCTTCCCCGCCTACTGGGAGGCCGGGGTGCGGTATGGCCTCGCAGGCTAAGAGCGCCCCGTTAACAAATAAAACCACGACTCTGTCGTGTTTAACAGTAACCTGTACACCAAAGTAATAAATATGGGGGTTGTCTTATTTTCGAGGGTCATCCTTTATTCTGGTGAACATGGTACGTAGTGATATTCTTACGAACACTGGTGAGAAACATATAATTAAGCTACTGACCGAGAGTGCTAGAGGTAGGAGAAGGAAAAATCAAACGAACAGAAAAATTTAAATACCTTGGAGAGTGGGGTAGGTTCCAAGACCTCGGAGAAAGAAGCCTTTACATCACGGATCAGGAAAATGGAAACAGCATACCAACTAACCAAAAATGTCTACAAGAAGAAATCTATACCTATTAACGCCAAGATATGACATTATTGCACAGTAATACGACCGGAGGCTCTATATGCCGTAGAATGCCTTGCTATGAAAAGAAAAGGTCTGATCGAGAAATTAGAAATAAAGGAAAGGCAGATCTTATGGAAAATACCAGGTGCAATCAAAGAAAATGGTGAATTCAGATCATGAACTATCATGAACTATACAACACAATCATGAACTATACACACATGTAGAAAAGATCATAGACACCATTCGTAGGAGGAGAATTGTTTTCTATAGCCATATTGCCCGTATGAATACTACAAGGCTGAGCAATAGGTTCTTTAATTACTTTTCACCGAGTTAGAGAAAGACTTGCAAGAAGTGGGGATAACACAGGAGGATATCCAGAAACGTATTCCGCTCAAGAAGAAACTCCAAGAGCACCGTAGTTTCCAAGAAAAGCCGAAACTAAAAACTGGCAAAACATGGACTGAAGCGAGGAAGGAACAGCATAGGATACGAATGTGGTAATACTGGGTGAAAGTTAAAGCCCAGGCGCCAGGGAAAGGAAAAGGACAGTTGAAATAGCGTGGTCCGTAGATGGGCAATAAAAAAAAAAAAAAATTACTGACTAAGGAGGGGGGTTCCTTGGTCTCGTCAGTCCTCAAAGAAACTAGAAGGCTGCAATCAACTGTGTTTATGCCCTCCATCTTCAATTTATATAACCCGGCATTTCATGTGACACATCACGAAAGCAAATAAATAAATGAATGAATGAATGAATGAATGAATGAATGAATGAATGAATGAATGAATGAATGAATGAATAAATGCATCTAACGCCATACCACATTTGTAGAATTTACTACTGCCTTGAATTTACTCTGTTTGGTGTTACGGCATAGAAATCAACCAATAATTCAATGTAAAATGTGAATGTTAACTAGAAATTGTGAAGATACATAGTGATAACCATACATATAAATGCACACATTTTAATCTATACTATTGGCATTTTGTCTTGACACAACTCAACTGAAAGAACCCAAGCTGCAACCTCACCGGCAATAAAAATATTTCACATATTTATAAACAAATCAAATATGCACTATGAAATTACAGGGTTTCAGAAAAGGCAATATGTGTAATCCACTTCTCTAGACTAAAATTAAAATTGGTTAATCTTTAATTAAATAAATAAATAATAAATTTTTGATGATGTTTACTCCCATACAAAACAAATGATGCTGCAATGAGTAATGCTGATATGCAACACTGGACAGAAAATTCCAATCTCAGTACTACCTTGTGGAACCTGACTATTTACACCAGATGTTTGAAAGGACAAAGCTGCCCAATCAGCAGGTCAAGTGATGGTATCCAGAATATAACTGAACTGTTTTGTTCATTGCCATTAAATTTTAAAACTATAATGGTGCGTTAATACATTTTCTATAGGATCATTTAATTTTCTTTTTGGTTTTTACAAGGGAATGTAGTGGTTTTTAGTATTTCATAGGTTTTCGCAGTGTTAGTAAGTGTACTTATCACGAGTCTTTTTTTTCTAAACTCATATTTGAAGTTTCGTCAGGGATCAGTGATAGGGGCTGTTCAGATATTCGCTGATGTTTTCTTTCTTTTTGAGCATGTTCTGGAAACATAGTTAATTTTTTTCGGTGTAGTTTAGTTTGGGTGCAAAAGTTGTTGCGACTGGGTTCACACCATTGTCCGAAGAGACATTTTGTACAGCGCAATCCCTTTTTAGGTAGCACTCAGAAGGCATGATAAGATTAATGCTGCACGGTGCCCTTATTTGGGTATGTTTACGGTGCAATAAATGTGACAGCTGGGGGTGGAGCGCTGTAGAGTTATTAGCAGTGAGTACCCACTGCCAATTCTCAGTTCGCAGTAGACAACTGCCTGTCCAACATGCAGGATCGTGGTTGCTGCAACGCCGTTATAACTTAGATTATTAATGGTTTCTGCAACGCTGTTCTCATAATCAGCCTGGCTCCTATCGCAAACTGTTTCTTATGTCTACTGTGTAAAGTATGTGAACTGCATAAACTTCTGAGAAAAGGTATCAACATTTTTTTTTTTTTTATTTGATGGTGGGGTTATTGACGAACCTGTCTCATTTTTTTGCTGAGTGAGTGAACAGAGCTGAGTTTCAGTCTGCTGCAACATTACAAAATTCACATGTGGTTCCCACCAGAGGCAGGATCATGTATGGATGAGAGGAGACTGGCACCAAGATGAGCTGGCTGCCACACCTGAGGTCGAGATGGGGGTGGAGATGCAGCACAGTGAAGATGAGAGAGGAAACAGCAGAGCTCAGAAAAACCTCCACACCATGGTAGTGTTCGGCAACACTCCCCGCATGAGAAACCCCGTCTGAAAATGTCTTGTCCGCCGGGGACTGGAATTGAGTAGAGAGATTTGGGCAGCTCTTAACATGGAGGTCTGAGAGCTGATGAGGGTGAAATGAGTGAGTGTGGGGTACCGCTGGCATGCAAGGGCAGGGGAAACTTGAGATACCAGAGAAAACCCACCGATCAGTGGCATCGTCCAGCACAATTCCCACAGAACAAAATTCCAGGAGCGACCTAGCTGGGAATTGAACCTGGTTTGCCTAGGTACACGAGTAGTCTGAACATGACACCACTGCAGCCCCTGCCTGGGATTGAACCAGGACCTCGGAGATGAGGGCCAGTGACTGAGTCAACTGTGGGTAGTCGTGGCAATTAACGACCAAAAAAATATATTCCAAAGGACAAAGTCCAATTAGATTTTAATACTCTCAAATCACAACATTGCCATCAAAATTTACACGGCCCAGTAGACCCAGCGAACTTACCGATGGGTGTTTTCTGTGTTGAGGCCGAGCACCTGTGCGGCGTACTCCCCCTGTAGCCCCATCTCTGCACCGGTGAACGGACCATTGTCGCAGCGCTTCAGCCAGTAGAGTCGGCGAGGCTGGGGCGTGGCATCCCGCTCGTAGCACTCCCATTGCTCCATCAGCAGCGAATAGCAGAGATAACATGCCCGCACCGCCACGTCCTGGCGCGAGTGCCGATAACCTGCCGGTGGCTCGTGCGTCTCCAGGAACGGGAAGTATGGGTCATTGGCACCCAGCGTTGGCTTGACCTTCAGCCAGTACTGATCAGGGTGCCCCACGTTCCCACACACAAAGCACACGTGGCTCTGCGGGTCGTCTGCTACCACCGGTGCCATCACTGGTGCCTGGAAGCTTGTCTCCATGCCCGGTTCCTTCTTGATGTACACATTGGCCATTCTTCTGTGCTGCCGTCTACAACAAACATTACCTTTCAATCCACAACAAAACAAATACTGAGAAAGCAAACATGAGTATATATATTCAGATTGCTTGTTAATTTCCTTCATACCATAAATGAATTCCTTATGTAAGAATATCAGCTACTTAGAAGGAAAACAATGTGGCTCTTAGGGAACATCCATAATTTATTTTTCTAATCTTTCCTGTGAGTCTCTGATACACCTGGTTCCTGACCTCATGTCTTTGCAAAATGTTTTGACATACAAGCTACTTATACTGAAATTCAGGTTATCATTTTACACTGTTTGGCACACACTTCATGGTATACAACAACATACCCTTACCCACCACTCAGGAACCACGCTTCATGGCATAAACAAACACAACCCCACCACTCACACTAAGTTGCATGCAATAGGTTCGTTTCTTTCAACAGCAGAAGCTACGCAGGCAAGCTAAACTCCAAAACTGTTGTTCCTTTCAACCGGATGTGAAATTCAGTGCAAATAAATATGCACAAATTTGAAATTTGTCACTTGTTTATTGATTGATTGAGGAAACACAACAAGATAAAAATCTGTTAACATTTTGTAGGTTACAGTTTAAGAAATTTTATTAATGAAAACTACGAATAAAGTATATTTTAAAGCTACATAAAGGTAATGTAACCTTTAATATTCCATATTGTCTGTTGTGATAAAAATACCATTTGAAATTAACGTGAACTTATTTAGAGACTTAGGGAATTACTTTATGTTAAATTTGCTAAACAGTCAATATAAAATTATAGAGGTATGTGTGTGAGGCATGCCAAATCCTGCAGACAAGACATTGCAGATCTAGAGACTAATGATATGATTTAAGAGTGCTAAAAAATGCATCATAATACAAATTAATTAATAAAATTCACTTGTACTCTTATAATAAAAAAAAATCAGACACACAAAAATGTGTTGTTAATAGTGCAACGAAATGGCAGTGCGAGCTGCACAAAATTAGTTTCTTTCAAAACCATGCGTGTAACTGCAGCGAGAGAGCAAGCTGGTGTTGCAGTACTACACTACACAGCCCACATATTTTTTGGTTGGAAGAAACGAAGCTATCAATTTATTCCCTACCATCTCAGATTTATTTATTTTTCAACATGAATTCCCCTACAAACTGTAACAAGATTTTTTTACAGTAAAATAGACAACATAAACAATGACAACGTAAGCACATGGCAATGTTAATTTTAGATGAAGTGGAAGAATACACAATATGAATATGAGTAGATATAAGTAGGCATTTCAATAGTGCTTAATTAATTTACAGTGAACAGACTATATTTACATATAACATAGCAGTTAAGATTTTCTTTAATCCAATGATTTGAGTCGAGAGGTTTTGGTTGGCACTTCACAGCAACGTCTCGCGAGCCGGTGAGGATGCAGAGCAGCAGTAGAATACGAGGGTTGGGGAAATGGGAGTTCCCTGAGAAAACCTGCCATCCAACATCAATATTAGTCACGTTTCCCACATGTAACACCCTGGGAACAATACACACACGCTAGGATAATGAGATGCAGTTGGACAAAGGCAGGCATGCAGCAGAAGTAATCGTAGTTTCCCCATCTCAACTGGCAGAGATGTGCGGGGTGCACCCTAGCCAAGCACTCCGACCTTCATCCCCGAGAACGGCCACCCCATCTCCCGCCATGGAAGGAGCAAGATGGCAGCGTTGATACTCCTGCCATCCTGGCCAGTCCACCGCAAGGAACTAGGGGCTCGCTATAGGGTTACTTCCTGTCTCGCGGACCATCCGCACCAAGTATATATAATATAGGACTGTACTGTTCAAATTAAATTAAATAATGAATATATTCAGAAGTCTGAAACAAGAAAAAAATGTATCAAGTTTCTCAAAGTAAATATATTTCTGTACTTGCTAAAAACACCACTGTTATTCACACTGAACGGTTTTCATTGTGTATGTGGATGAAGAAACAAAGTGAAGATTCAAAAAGATTTTCTCATATTTGTCGTGGTATATAACTGCCGGTAATTATCTAGTTTAGGGGCTTTTCTGAAAAACACAATAAAAATTTAAAATTATGATATATTTCTACTCTACTAATGATGCAGAACACGAATATACTAGGGGCATCGCTTTAAAATAAGTGCAACATATTTTAAAAAATTGAACAAGTTTGTGAGATGACTGTTTCTGACAGTTTGTTTACGTTTATGAACGAAACGTTTTATGCCAACAAAAGTTGTTTTAATGAATTCAGCATAGCTTACCTAGTTGATATTGAAGCGGCCGTAGTGTTAAAATAAGTAGAACATATTAAAAAAAACTTGCGAAATATGTTTGTTTGTGTCTATTAACGTCAGAGGAATTATACCAGCCCCCTACCTAGGTGAGTCAATTTACATTCTTTTGGTGTGTTTTACGGTTCCTTTAAATCCCTGCAATCCTACATTCGTATTTTAGTGTAAAACCCAAACATCCTAGGTTAGTGTAAAACCCAAACATCCTAGGTTAGTATAAAACCCAAACATCCTAGGTTAGTGTAAAACCCTACTATCCTAGGTTAGTTTAAAACCCTAACATCATAGGTTAGTGTAAAACCCAACAATCCTAGGTTAGTTTAAAAATGTAAAATAGTGATTCGCCCATCGTGGGGTTAGGTTTTGTTAGGTTAGGTGGGCACATATTACGAAATTAGTCGGACGTTAATGCCCCTAGTATATTCGTGTTCTGCATCATTAGTAGAGTAGAAATATATCATAATTTTAAATTTTTATTGTGTTTTTCAGAAAAGCCCCTAAACTAGATAATTACCGGAATTTTATCTGACATTTGCACTTTTACCCACTCTTCAGCAAAACTATCTGAAATTCTTAAACAAGTAAAAGAGTTCAAGCGCGGTGGTCACTGAACAAAACTGGAAACACTTCATGCAACTCACTGGATTTTGCACCACGAACCTCTTTACGTACTGAACGTAGTTCTAGTGTCTGCTGTAACTTCATTGGAAAATAGAAAAGAGAGAACATACAATTGTACACTTGCGGAAAACACAGTGTGAAGAACATGAGCAGCATGGGAACGACGATAGCAGCATGCACACTTGCGACTTGGTGCAACGTATGCCACACTTGCATCTACTACTTACAATTTTAAATCATTTACGAGGCAGCAAAATGTATTGTGATTACATTTAATGTAAAAGAATCTAGGACTAGAGTTTGTGGAATTCAGCGTAACCAAGAAAATCTCTCTCTAAAACTGCACACCAATGCAATAGAATTGTTGTTTGACAATGGATAATAATTTTGCACAAGCAAACAAGTGACGTTTTACTGCCTGCTGAAGAAAAGTGAACAATCACTTTCATGTATCGAGTCGACAGTTTTATTCTTTGAAACTGATTTGTGTAGATTTCATGTTGTGACTGAAGCAAAGTGGGAGTAGTGAAAGATGAAAATGTGCCGCANGTGACTGAAGCAAAGTGGGAGTAGTGAAAGATGAAAATGTGCCGCAGCTCACAACAATGAACGACCTGGAATTGCAATAAAAACTTTTTCGTGGGTCTTCCAGGAAATAAGAAAAAAAAACACTGTCTGTGCAACAGCACAGCAAAATTTTTCTACTTTAAGGAAACTGATTACTAACTTACCAAAAGAAGTACTATTTTTAGAATATTGAATTGTTTAACTTGGTCTCACTATACTCTCTATTCATAGAAACATTAAAATTTCTGAAGAAATATTAATTAATTAATTTGTAAGCAGTGTAAATGCAAGAAGACTAGATAATTTTATGGTTAAATGGACACCAGTAGGGCCAATGTTATTTATAATGTAAAGAATTACCTACAGTAAGTCCAAGGGCATCTATAATGTAGCAAGTGGTAAACAACCAGCGAAATGTCGCCCTGAAGTACCATTTAACTACAATAAAATTGTTAGGTGCACTCTGGACGCGTGCACAGTGGTGTTGCATTCACTTGTCATGCCTTCTCAATTTGATGTGGATATTTGCGAGTTACGAAACCAAGGGTACACGTTCGAGTGCTTTGGGCGTTGTACACCGGCTAAGCGGAGAGTGTTCCCCAAAATGTTTATGAATCTGGTATCAAGATATCCCAGCTCCATTTCCTTGAATGAGGCGGTGCTGCGTAAATACCAGAAAACATTCTGTTGAACCAAAAAAGAGATTCACTCTATTTTGAGTTGATCACTGCACATACTCTAAAGACTGTGTTGTTGGTGAGTTTTCTGTTTGTGTCATTTTTCAAGGGTTACCGAAGAACAGAAATGAGCATTACAGAGGGAAAACCAAGCGTTCCCCCTCGGCTTCTCCTACCTAACTCTGTCACCTCCTCGTGGTGTACCCTGGAGCCAGAGCAACCTGACGGAGGTTGGATGAAAACCCCAGCGAAAGTGAGGTCAGGTACAGAGAGACACGAGGTTGGTCGGGGCCTCAACCAATAAGCTTGGAGAAGGGCCTGACCAGCTGGACCGGAACCCTAGCGCTCGTGGCAGATCAACCAAATGCTCAACGGCAGCAGACACAGTTTCATTCCGTGGAGGTTACCACCAGTAAAAGAGACATACCTGTGGGTGTAAAGGTGGCAGCCCAATAACGCAGCTGTTGGTTACGAAAGGCCTCGTAAGCCGGTAAGTGAAGGCCCACATTTACTCGTAGAATTTTGGTACAAGCAGGACTGATAAAAATAGTAAACTATGAAAGCTGCCCCTAGAGAGAGAAAGGTCGACAGGGGAAGATGGAGGCATTATACCAAGCTGGCTCTGCCACAGGCTGGAAAGATAAGGATGATGATGATGATTTTTTACATACTAAGCGACAAATTTTGTTTGCTAAGGTTATTTAATTTATTTACACAGCTCCAGAAAAAATATCACAGGGAAATCTTTTCCACTCTGCTTCCCTAAGCATTAGCAAAGTGAGCACAAACTACACATCCATTTACCTGCTTCCCATAAATAAAGTAAATAAATGCACTCAACCGAGCTCACTTCACGTGTGCTGCAACGACAGTGTGATGCAGACTGGAACATATTCACTTTTATCGAGTTAATGGTAGACATTTTTTATACGGGCTGTTTACAGTTCACAGAACGCTTTTAAAATCCTTTCTTAGGATATACTTTTCTCTCCATACTGTATCCTGTAATATGTAAAATTAATATCGCCATTGTCCATCTTGCTTTATTCATGCGTCATTCAAGTCAAACAATATAATTTTTACGGAGAGTGAGAGTGAAGAGATTTGGGCGGCTCTTAATATCGAGGTCTTGAGAGTAGACGAGGGTGAAGCAAGGTATGGAGCAGCGACAGAATGAAAGGACAGAGAAAACGGAAGATCCCCGAGAAAACCAGCCGACCAGTAGAATCATCCGGCACAATTCCCACATGCAGAAATCCAGGAGCGACACCACTGGGAATCGTACCCGGTTTGTCTAGGTGGGAGGCGAGTAGTCTAACCACTATACCACCGTGGTCCAAAATACATTTGGGAAATAAAACACGTTTAATAAAAATATTTGTGCTCTTATATCTATAAAACAAAAAAAACAGACTGCGGTATACATAGATTTAACAGAATCGTGAAACAATGCCAAGTATTACTAAGCCTGATGCCACAATGGAAGATTCCTTGGACAATTCCCTACAAGCCTGCAGGACTGCTTGTATGGAAGATTGGCTGGTCTTTTTCATGGACATTTTCGTAATTGGTTGTGAGCGATTTTCAATTAAAGGTTTCCTTCAAGATTGACATTTTAGCCAGTCATAGGGAGGGTGGTAGTCATTTTGTTTATTTTGTTTTGAGAAAGAGCGTACTGCTGTTAAACTGGTATAAAGAGTAAATTAACACCACAAAAATTTTCACCGATTTCTAAAACCGCATTGTGTGAAAATTATAGTAAAAATTCATGTTTATTTTAAACAAAAGTTCCAGTTATAACGAAACGATTAGGCTCTGTGTATAAACGCATAATGCTGAAGTCGTGAGTGAAGAATGTTCCTGAACCACAGTTGTAGGAGTAAAATCATAAAAATTGCATTCGTCTTTACTTGCGCGGCAACGAGTATAATTGGATAGGTTATTCCAAAGAACCCTCCATAACTGCTTGCATACAGACTCGGGTAGCAGGTCTCGAAAAGCTTCCGCAAGAGCTTGAAAGGAAAATTTTATCGCTGCATACGGGTTTTAGAACTATTTTAATTAATTCACTGCAATTATCCAGAGTAGCGACTTTTCTGTAAAAAAAAAAACACCCCCAAAAAGTGGTATATTTCCACTCTACTAATCACGCAGAACACGAATATACTAAAATCATTAACGTATGACTAATTTCGTAATATGTGCCCACCTAACCCAACAGAACCTAACCCCACGATGAGTGAATCACTATTTTACATTTTTAAACTAACCTAGGATTGTTGGGTTTTAAACTAACCTAGGATAGTAGGGTTTTAAACTAACCTAATATTTTAGAATATTAATCTAACCTAGGATTTTATTTTAATGTACAGCTTTAGGGTTATAAAGGGTAATTATCCAGTTTAGCAGTTTTTCTGAAGGAAACGTCCTAGATAAATGAAAGTAGCATTAATGGATTCTACACAGCTTACCCAGTTCATATTCAGAAGGGGGTCATGTTAAAATAAGTAGAACATATTAAATAAAATAGTTAAAAGTACCAGTTCGGGGCTTTGTTTACCTCAGTCGTTATTAGGCTTGGTTAAGTCATGATTCCTGCCGTCACCTTATTGGCTTGAAGATATTGTTAAGTCACGGTGACGCGTCACATGTGATTCAACGGACAATTTTTCAAACAGCTTAGTAGCCATTGTGATTTTATACAGCGTCTGTCGTAATGTTCCAATCCGGCGGATTTAAAACTGAGAAAGCAAGAAAGAGTGCTTTTGGGCGTTATATTAGCCTATTAACGAGTGCTTCAGTGCGTAATATTTAGCTATGAACGAGTGCTTCAGGTGTTATATTCGCATATGTGGCATGTTAGTGGAACATGGTGTTTCGTCAAGTGAGGCAAGGTTGAAATGGCCGTTGACAGAGGAATTGTACCTGCCACCTACCTAGGTGAGTTAATTGATATTCNAAGTGAGGCAAGGTTGAAATGGCCGTTGACAGAGGAATTGTACCTGCCACCTACCTAGGTGAGTTAATTGATATTCTTTTGTTGTGTTTTGAGTTCCTTTAAATGCCCAACATCCTACATTCATAATTTAGTGTAAAACCATAAAATCCTAGGTTAGTGTAAAACACTAAAATTCTAGGTTAGTTTAAAACCCTACTATCCTAGGTTAGTTTAAAACCCTAATATCCTAGGTTAGTTTAAAACCCTACTATCCTAGGTTAGTTTAAAAATGTACAATAGTGATTCACTCATCGTGGGGCTAAGTTCTGTTAGGTTAGGTGGGCACATATTACAAAATTAGTCATACGTTAATGACCCTAGTATATTCGTGTTCTGCATAATTAGTAGAATGGAAAAATACCAATTTTCCAGGAGGGGGGGAGGTTACAGAAAAGCCCCTAAACTGGATAATTACCATCCTCGACCCATTCAGCTGCCGTGCATGTTACCTCAATCGACAAAACACCACAATCTACTAAAACATCCAAGAAAACACCTGCCCCATAGGCGTATATTACGCACAGAAGCCCTCGCTCTTGCACCCTCCAATCTTAAATGACAAGCCTCCGCACGGTCGGATTCGGACGTCACAACTCACGATCGCAAAAAACACATCAGCACTATCTCGCTTCTGAACTGCTACTAATGGCTTCTCAACTGTAACGTAAAATTCCATGACGATGACGTATGCAGATCACAGCCAATAAGGTGATGGCACGATGCGCATTTGTTCACGTCACTAATGCATTACTTCACCAAAAATTAAGGCATCCAACGTAAATAAAGCGGCGGGCCGCTCGTACAACTAACTATTTTATTTTATACGTTCTACTTATTTCAACATTATGCCCTCCTGAATATTAACAAGGTAAGCTGTGCAGAACCCATTAATGCTACTTTTGTTGGTCTAGGACGTTCCCTTCAGAAAATCCGCTACTCTGGATAATTACCAAGTTACCACATACAAAAACACCCCAAAGAATTTTTTTTAATACCTATGCATGAGCAAACAAGCTATAAAGATCAACGCACAGGCTTAATTTCTGCATTACAAATTAAAGTTATACGAGTCCTAAATGTCACAAGTCATCTATTGCCACACTGAATGATTCAACTGAAAAGAATGCAGTAGCTTTTGAAAACATGTCTTTCTGTGACATTTATGAGCCAAAGCAACATCGTCTCGTATCTGATACCTTCTCACTACCAAAGTTGATCAACCTTAAAAGGTGCAAAAAAAAAGTACAAAATGCATTGCAATACTTTTATATTACTCCTTAACATAAAAGTTCAAAACTTAATGTTAAATTCAGTAATGACAATCGGAAAAAACTCACTATAGCTTACCTTAGAAACGACTTGATCCACAAGATCGATTTCAATATTTTCTCTGTAATGACAAAAAAAATAGGTCAAATACCACATAACAAAACTCAACAAATTATTAATTTTTTAATTACTAAAAAAAAATTTTAATACCTATATTTATTTCTAAGTTGTGACAAGTTCCTGCTTAGGTATGATAACTAGTACTGTCACATTGTCTACAAAACAAAATTGGTCACAAGTCTAAAAAATGTATCATGGAATCTGAAAAATGCAGTCAACCAGGACCATGGAGATAGAAACTGCTCTCTCTAAACCGCCAATCGCGGTGCTATCGCATATTTACCGAGTATTTCGAAATATGTAAACAGATGTGGTCATGAACCTACACAAACGGGCAGTGCGCTTCTCCATTAAGAGCCTAGAATTTTAGAGACACGCAAAAATTTGGGCAGCTCACATTCAAAAGCTTGAACCTCGATGATACTGCTTCATATCTCCCCGACTGTCAATAAAACAGCAACAAACACCTTCAAACACTTATCTTTCACCGATTCATCCATACGCAGACGGCAAAAAAAATTGCCACACTTCATCAAATACACAAAATTTGTAAAACTTAACTAATTACGTTAATATGCTATGTAATAAATTACATCCTGAACTAAAAATCGGTAACAATATTTTAAAAATCACAGAAGACTTTCTTAGTTACTGAAAACATTTCAAGAGATGAACACTGCCATATTAGAAATTACTAACATTTATGAAATTTTCCCATAATGACACTTGAACATAAAAATGACGATCGTAAATTGAGTTTCGGAACAAAGTCAAGAATCCATTTTACACGATACCGCTTTTGGTCGTTATAGTTGATTTTATTACAATATAATAAATATTTGCTTCCAAAATAAAACTATAATTAAACTATCGTTTTGAAAAATCAATTTAACTAAAATAAAACATTTTTTTATTTCGCTAAAAGCTGTTAACAGTTGATATTAATAAAAAAACGTATCATAAGAAGAAAATGAACATTTGGTATGGTAAAAGTAAATTTAGATGAATGTGAAATCGTACCCCTTGATCATCTCAGACAGACCCAGATGCACGAACTACACGAGTAGTGCAGATAAAGAACACCATAAGAGTCACACCAATCAGCTACGGAAACAGTTAGCTAGCTACGTTACACTGAGGCAATGGACACGACACATTAAAAAGGCAGTCACCACTGGAATAAACTGACTGCCTTTCGTGACCACATTCAGTGCATCATAAAACAAAGTGATTAAAATGAAAAAAAATACCGGTTTTTTTCTCAGTGCCACTAAAGTCAGTTGCCAAGTGAAACAGTCAGGGTAATGGTCACTATACCCAACACGCGAGTGTTATGCAGCAATACCAATGTGTGTCCACATTGGTAAGTGTATGATGTGCAGGACAGCCATGGACAAACATCGTTTTCTAAATTAACAAAGTGTTTTTAGACTACTTAATGAGACAAGCTGTTTGTTTCCAATTTTTTAAGTATTTTCTGTGCTGACGAGAAAATTAATTTGTGCTTGCAGTACTGGGCGTTACAATCATAACCCTGACATTACATGTTGAAAAAAAGCCAAAATTAAAAATATATATATATTATTTCAAGTGTTCTTGTGTCAGTGTATACGCGTTGACAAAGGACGACGTCCTGCCCTTTTTTAAAAAACCATCAGTCACGACATGCGTCCGCAACCACCAGAACAGCATGCACGACGGGTTCGAGCGCAGGAAGTACGAGTGCAGCATAGTGCAGTACAAGTGGAAGTAGTATAGTGTAACCATCCCTCTCCTCGCGAAAGCTTGGCTGTTCGAAGGGGGCAGTATGGAGGATTCAAATCGTAAAATGAAGTACATAACATATTTATCATAAGTAAACTCAATGTGAATAAACAACATGATAATTAGACAAAAGACGTCCAGTGGAACCAAATTATTTTTATTATTTCAGTAATGTTTTCACTTCATTGAGTCAATCACATTTCATTATATCAATAGTTTTGGAAGGGATTTAATGTTGTTGAATTTTTACTATATATTTACAACGGTTATGTTGCTTCCAAGTGTGAGTTATTTTGCAAGCAAATAGTTCTGGCATATAGCCGCCACCCTACCTGCTGCTATGCGCACCCGCAATTTCAGTCTTCGTTTAGAGTTAGGAGAGGTCGGCACGTGCCGCATCGCGCTTTGCGTGTACTTCACATCTTTTGCTTCAATCTCTTTGGTTTTTCCACAGTCATTGTGTAATTTAACCAGAACTTTCGTTTATTTGCACCTGGAGATACCACCCCTTCTTTTCCGAGTTTTCGAGAATAACATCGCCCAGTAGACCATAATTTTCACATAATTTGTTCATTTTGCGTTCATGTGCTTTTTACAGCTATGCCAACCTGGCTGGCACTAGTGGCCAGGGACCTCAAAAGTGCAAGGAAGAATATACGAGTGTTAGCAAACCACGTGTCTTATTTATACACACAGCCTTCTTGGCAATTAGGGGCTTAGGACCACAACAACCCTCTTTCTAGACGTTTAGCCATTGATATAACCTTGCACCACCTTAACGAAAGTATCTGTGAACAACTGTTAAGGGTATGTGGGTATTCCTAAATAGGGCCACAAACTATGTAATTAATATCAGGCACAATGTGAGTCTGATATCGTCATCTGTGGGACGACTCAGCCATACAAGATAAGTCAGGAGGAAAGATAAATGTTTTGGGAGACGATAGTATGGGTTACCATAGTAAGAAAAGTTTATATGAACATGGCTGAAAACGTATGTCTATGCACCCTAGATGGCAACAAAGATAATTGATTGCTCGCATTGTTCATGCTGTTATTCGTCTAAGACAAGAACAAGTCACATTTCGGAAAGCGACATGCAACCTCAGGAGACGAACTGTAAAGTGTCTTGAGGTTCATGGTTCGATTTTTGGGAATTGGCTGTGAAAATAACACATGTATCATTCCCTAAATTCAAAAAGCTGTATCTCAGAAACCACTGAAAATAAAAACCACGTTAATATACACTTTTCTCGTTATAGTAACCTATATCGTCTCCCAAAATATTCACCTTTCCTCCCCAAATTACACTGTATTCTATCACCGAGGGAATGGTGTATCTCTGTGTGGATGGCTACATGGCTCTAAGAACACCAGTAACATCATCCCAACACTGCCTTTCGATGGTGTCTGGCAACTAAGTCAGAATACCTTCATTTTCATTCATTCCTTTCTTTTGATCACCGACCCTCAAAACCTATATGCAACCGTTCCACAGCATTACAGTATTCGTCTTGTTTTCAAATTACATAGTTTTAAGTCAGCACAATTTACTTCTAGTAAAATAGCATACATTTGACATGGACCACTCCTGTGTGGTATAGCACGGCCACTGTCATTACGTCATCGGCCCACAGTCGCTGCACTAGTGCGTTCTGCAGAACACGCACCTCGTACATCCCGATGTGTGTCCGCATAATTCACTTGGGAACGGGTCATGACCCGATACCGAGTGTCTGTGGTGTCCCTAGAGAGATCTGTGTGATTAGGATAGGAATCAAGTGTTATAATGTGTAGTAAATAGCATTAGAATTTATCGCCCAAGGACAAATGTTCGTGAAAATCGCCCTTAGCGGATTGCGAATTAATCGCAGAATAAATGCACACCACGTGCATATTTAATGTGGCATAGACTAGCAAGACTCGGGTATTTGAAGTGTTCTATATAATTTTCCGAGTGCAATTGTGTGTTTAATCAAGCCAATTAGTGACGTGCGAAATAATTAGTCCTTCTTTCAACCTGGCCATTCCTATCGTAGAGTGCCCCAAAACTTAACAGAACTAAATTTTCCATGTGCTCTGCAAAGCACCACATAATCATGTTTTGTATTTAAATTAGCGCTTAATTCAGAGCTCATAAGTCTCTACTGGATTAAGAAAACTCACTCAGAACGTTTCAGTGTTTTATATGTATACGTTTCATGATCAATGTTAATGAGGTCAATTAATTAAATTACCTCGCAGAGTGGAGCAACCTCTCGGCAAGGATGCCGCTGACCCGCACCATCTCCAACAGTTTGATTCCATGGGCCTTAGGTGCTGCATGTGTGTCGCATCGCGGGGAACTTTCATAATATTATCTGAACCCTTAACTGCAATAGGTTAACGTAATTTCCTGGAACTTTTATTTAGTTTACCAGTAGTCTTCCCCGCGTCCGCAGCAAACCCTCCGTCAGCTCAATTTACCTACACCGGAGATTTATTTACGGCTGTAAGTTTTCTCACCATTCTTGGAATTTTTGTACAGTAACGGCCGCTGGCAGGCCTTGTGAGTCAGGTCTGCTTTAATTTGCATCGTATACATGTAACTGTGTACAGTATTCAGCAATACAATTTACTTGAGTTAACCGAAACTTGTTATCTGGCCTTATCCAGGAAGTCATCGACGCCTCAAGGAGGCATCCTTCATTTATAAGGTAAAAATGTAATATTACGGCAAGCTGAGGAGCCTGAATACCCCGGCTATATATTACATTTTCCTGTAATTATGTACCATGTGTGTCAGGGGATACAGTTATGTGGTCGTTCGGCCCACGATCCTGAGAACTGTGACTTCTTGCTCACCCAGTGAACTGGTGCTCATTTTATTCGAAATAGGAATATTGTGTAATATTCTGACTTAGCTTAACATAGTCGCCATACGACCTCCACATTACTATCGCCATCCACTCAGGTAATGTTAACGTGTTGTATTTTCCAGTGATATACGTAAACAAGAATTATTTTATTTATTTATTTATTTAATATTCATTCCATTGATCTTTATAAACATGGCGAAAGCCATAAGACTATGGAAAAAACAATTTTTACAATAACATAACAAAACTATAACATTATCCAATACAAAATTGTCATAATTAAAAAGACATAATCGAATAGTAATACCATACAGAATAAATAAATACACGTTATGTGGACTCATAAATATTACTATATTCTCACCTTCATGTATTCTTTGAAAGAATAAAAAGAACATCAACAAAAAGTCTTTCAATAATCGTCTAAATGCTTTAGAGTATTTCACATTACGGATATCAATGAGAAATTTTTTGAAAATACTTGTGACCATGTACAAGGTTCCATTTTTGACCATTTGTAGTCGTATTGCGAATTTATGTATATTGTTTGAACTTCTAGTGTTGTACTTGTGGTAGCTACTGTTCTTATTAAAGTTATAATTATAACATAAAAATTTGACAGCTAAAATCTCATGTAATCAAGTTTCACTTGCTTTTTGCTGGCATAAGACTGTCTGTCCCAGTTCATAATGGAAAAATGATTGAAAATAAGACATAATTTCGAATAGAACACTTAAAAGGTCGTCAATACAATTTATAATAAAACTGTCTCTAGTCATGTTACTATTGGGGCTGTGAGTCAGGTTGGCATTGTTTTGGTCCATGGCCAAATCTCAACTCATTGAACTTTTACTATGATGCAACTTTAATTACTTTGATTACACATTTGGCACTCATATGAACTGGGATTAATGATTATTTATTTATGCTCTACTTTTTATGACCTCATGGAGTCACAAACCCCCGGGTCACGTGAATGGCATCGGCATGACGTTGGAGTCCTGCCTGATCAGGGACGTGACACTGCCTTGATTTTTGCTGCATCCCGATGGTGTAGTGTTGCGGTTTATTACACTTAGGACCCGAACTACAGAACTGTCCTGGTGTTGCCGACATGTGCGGATCGAATTGGACCATCAGCTGTCTCGTGTGGTGCTAGGAGAAGTGGGTGCTTTCCAAAACACCGACGAGATGATGCTGCTGGCAGCCACTCTCAGATGTTCGTGCTGTATGCATAGTGCTCGCTTGGGCTGCTGCTAAACGATGGCGCAACGAATAATCACATTCTCGCATTGTGCGGCTCGCCCTGATAAACAGTTCCTGCGCATATGTGATGATGTTGACATCGTGACCATTCTTGTGTGGTCATGCTCTAAATATTGCACCATTTCCCACAATCTTTGCATGTGGCTTTGTAATGCTCACACATCTGACAGTTTGGAAAGTCACAGACATTTTAGTCTGGCAATGTACATTCGTTCAGAAAGTCCGAAGGTGTGCATAGTCCAACGCGGCTGTCAACGGTTAGCCACAGGTTGCGAGTGCTTACAAAATTATTCTTACATGTGCTGATGTGTTCCACTATGCAGAGTCATTCAAAAGTGGTATGAGCTCGTACAGAATACACACGAGACCAAGTTGTGCTCGGTCCCTGCACTCTCTGGTCGGCCATAATCCTTTATGAGCAGTGTTTCGAATGGTTATGGGTGTTATGTAATGTTTTTAACAGCTAAAATCAGCACTGGTTAAAATCGGCGCTGCTGGATGTTAAGATATATTTTACAAACTGATCGGTTGCTTTTGTCTTGTGACATACTGGACACACACTCACAGCCCACAGTGGAAATTATATTGCGTACATAGATGCACGTGTGCAGAAGGCATGGTTGTGCAGTGTGTTAGCACAGTGAGTATAGTCCATTCACAGTTACTTACAACTTTTCTGAATCCCTGCAAAATTTATACTTCCTGAATATTCCTCCGCCTCATAATAATATTTTGCATAAGAACTATTTCTTGCCTGTCATTACCAACACATGTATTTTCTTTCTGTTTTTATTCATGTTAATTACAAATTAAATATAATTTTTTAACATAAAATTTACATAAAAAATTTTAATTTAACAAAAATGAGGCACTTATATATTTACACTGTCATAAAACACGTTTGGCACATTACATATTTAGGAAGCAATTAAACACTGTTTGTACACAGTGATTTTTCAAGTGTTTGACTCAAAAGTGTAAAGAAACCACAAATATATAGCGTGGAAATCTTAGCGAGGGCTACATACAGCTCTTCTGCACGAGTGGACAGCCGTATGGGCGAGGTATGTCGTGGCTGTGTGGGGGTGGGTGCGCTCGCTAACCCCTCCGATCGCCTGTTCGGATACTTTAAAATAGGGAAGGGTTGTGATGTCAGAGGGGTGGAGTGACTCACCCCTTTGACCCTCTGTCCAAGAATGTGCACCCCAAAATGTCGGATTTTCTTACCTCCCGGTTTCCGCACTACAATATGGCGAAGATCGCATGTGGTTGCCGTTGTCTAAAATCATGATTTTCACTCGCTCTTTTTCTGAAGGTGCTGAGTTTCCCAGTTTTCCGCATCACATGGAGAGCGCCATTTGATGCCACCAGTAAGTTGCAGGGCTGGATGTCTCACTGTGAATTCTGGTAAATTCCTCCCCAGGAATTTATCTGGCGAAATGCTGATGTCATGCTCTGTTCTCACGAAAATCAAGGCGGTTGTGTCCGTTACGTGCACCTGCTAGTCGTAAATGGAACACTCAGACTAGCACTACACCGAGCAATGCTTTCTCAGGGCTGGTCGACAACCGGGCAAACCCCTGCACCCTGGCTTGAATTGTGGTTAGATGCTGACCTATTGTCAGATGCAGCTGCGATAACAGGCGGTATATGTGGGATGGATAACCTTGAGAACACTTCTGAGCACGAAATAAGAATGGTCACCCAATATGTCGTGATGTGGTTATGGGACGGGGTGCATCCTGATATAAAGTACATAGATCGGGATAGCTCCGAGAACACTCATTACAATGGAATGGGGACATCATCCGATGTTCACCGTGAAGCAGTTGGACTATGTCATGATGTCTCTACATGAATTAAACACAAATCGGGATAGCCCCAAGAACACTCCTGTGGTTGTTTTGGCATTTCTAGAAGTAAAAAATAAGTTCAATATTGACACTTGCAAATCTTGTTTCTGTGCAACTGGCATGCGCAGTGTGCCTCAAATTCCCTCCATGGGTGCAATAACCCGTAGAAGGAATATGGGTTAAAGTGCTCATGCGAGCTGCGCAGTACACTCCGTCCGTGTTGCAACATTAAACTGCTTTTCTGCCAATAGCGCTATCAAGCACGTGGACAGGATTTAATGATATAACACCGTTTGTGCCTTGAATATATTTTAGTCGAAGTATTTTATTCATATAAAAAGATGTGTATATTGAAAATTCAAATGTAAACAATCACGTTCACCACCGTTGACGATGTAACTTTGACAGTTGTACTGGCGAGACGCAAGTCAATGTTGGGGATGTGCGCAGACCAAAATCTTTCTGCCTCGCCATTCGTGTATGAAATAACCATGAGATAGTTATTACGTGTTCTGAAAATTGTCACTGCGGCGTATATTTTGATAAGGCATTCAGCACGTCACTTTCGAACGGTTCTTTTCAACTTTGCGTAATCATGCGAACTCACTGAATATAATGGGAGGGAAAGCCGGCGGACAGTCCACAATACACATCCCCTCCCTTCCCCTCCTCACTCCACTCCCACAAGCTCTCGCCGCTCGAGCAGTGACGTAACTTGTGAAACCCAACAAACCAGCCAGCCATTCGGCTGAGTGCAACATGCGAAACTAGTGAAGAGCGTCTAGCATGCGATAATACGTTCGCTTGTCAAGAACGTTCGATCACGAACTTTCTTGTCGTGGAAATACGAGTAGTTGTAATGTTCGAATTACTGGAAAATACAATGTTACAAGAAAATCTTGACACGAAACTTTTATTTCCCTTAAAACAATGCCACGAGTATTGAGTTCTTCCTCACACAACACAATAATGAAAATTGTATATAGAATATATATTTATTATGGATGTTCAATATGAATTATATATATATATATATATATATATATATATATATATATATATATATATCGGCTCTCGATACTTCAAGAGCCGTCCAAATTACTTCACTCACTCATTGTATGAACATATAGTATCTATACTAAATAGAAATCAGGTCCAAAAGTAGCACCCCAAAATGTAAATAAAACATATATAAAATATTGGCATTAATATTTAATGTGCGTAATATATACCATGCAAAATTTAGGTTTTTCTTTAAAGGATTTAAAAAAATTGTATTTTGTGTTAACATACATATATTGCACCCATTTTTCAACACATCATATAATATGAGAATATTCCGCTTGCCTAGAGTGAACCTAAGAATGTCTACCTTACGGTCCGTTGTGCTAACCTCTAGAGCACCATGTAACTTTCTAATCTGGGTTTAAGTAATTTTGTATAAATTAGATTATACTATAATTATTGTAAAACAGGAATTGCTAAATTCGATGAAAATATTATAAATAATTTAAAAACAGTAAGTATTTAACACTGGTCTCTTCTATAGCTTGCAAGCAAAATACTTCGTTGAATTTTATTTATTTGTTTGGTATCTATATTATGCACCAGTAAACTAGTTCAGAGCTTTCAGTTAGACATTTCATTCACATATATTATATACTTGAAATACAAATAAACTGACTTTAAAATCGACGTAAATATTAAGTCGACGCCAAACAGATATATAGATATTGGCCTTGAGAGCCGATGAGGGTGAAGCGAGGTGAGTATGGAGCAGCACCGGAATGCAAGGGCGGGGGAAACTGGAGATCCCCGAGGAAAGCCGCCAACCAGCGGCATCGTCCAGGACGATTCCCACGTGCAAAAATCCGGGAGCGACCTCCGCCGGGAATCGAACCCGGTTCGCCTAAGTGGGAGGCGAGTAATCTGACCACTACACCACCGCGGCCCTATGAGTCCAGTGTTCTTGTGTAGGAAGGATGGTCTCTCGACAGAGAGCGGAAAGTAACAAGTGCTAGTTTCTAGGTCAGGACACTGCTAATAGGTGTGTGGAAACAGTGCCTGCCTTCCCATTGGCCGACATGCCTGCTTCCAGGACTCTCACCATCCCCTCCACAAAGCCATGCTCTTGACTAGCATCTTCGTGCCCGAGGACCTCAGTGGAAGCCCCGGAGCGGCAGACGAAAAGTAGCAACATTTACCCCGAGGACAGCGGCGAGTACGCTCGAATAGCCAGTACAGTTCGTCCTCGGTTGAGGCGAGTTCGCGATTGTCTTAACAGAAACATTAAGGAGCCCGCCTGCCTGCATTGTTTTTTTCCCCATGTTTGGCCGATAAGCGCGGGAGCTATAAGGGTCACACTGGCACGTTCTACAAGAGAGCCATCGCCTCTACGCGCAGGGCTCTGAACTGGCGTGCAGTGTTCTCGTAGTGCTGGGTCTACCTATGGCACTTTCAGCGGTCCCCCTATCATTTTATCGATGAGAAGTCTGTAGCAAAGTTCAATACGGGCTCCTATTGTGGCTTGACTCGTGTCCGGCTAGTATGTTTTGTGTTCCCTCGCGGAAGACAGCCAGACAGCCGAGTTTTTACGAGGTTCCGTTAACGCTTCGTGGTAGAATCGTGCTACCTCCCTTGCGTTGTAATTAGCACATCCATACATGAAATGGATATCGGCCATCTCTTCGTTAGAAAATGTTTCTTGGTTGTCATGGCAACTGCTTCAAATGTTGCTACGAGTGTACACCGCTGTTGGCTGAGGGCTGGCAACTGGAACATTGAGCATGAACAATGTCGTAATGATACAATGGTTTCACATGTGCGTGCGTCATTCCTCGGAAACGATTGGTTTCCAGACCTATGTTTACCAGGACTTCTGCCATTATTTCTTTGTCCTCTACAGGCCCCTGCAGGCTGTATCTATAATATTGAAACATTCTATATAAGGAAGTGTGCTTAACTACACCACATACCATGTTGGTCCGTCAAATTAAAAAAAAAAACTATTATACTGTTAGGTTTTGAAGAAAAAGTGTTTAAGATACCGCTGTTTTTTCTAATAGGAAACCAGCAAACGTGCACCCAAAATACTTATCTACGAAAAGTAAACCCACTTCACATTAGTTGTATACGGTACTTTCAATACATGCACGCTCATTGGAAACATAATTTTAATGTCTCCAACATGGCTGAAAACAGCTTTTTCAGACTACTGTTTCTCAAACTATATGAACTGGATTCAAGCGAAAATACAATCGAAGAGTGCTTTGGTTGGGCTTTGCTTCTGTGTGGCGTACAATAAGATGACAGGGTCACCGCTGAAAGTCCCATAGGTACACGCAGTGCGGCGAGAACATTGCACGCCAGTCGAGAGCCTTGCGCTTAGCGGCGACGGGGCACTTGATGCGCGTGGCAGTGTCGCCCTTTTCGTTCCCTCGCATCTCGCCCTCGAACGCGGAAACAAGGCACTGGGTAGGCGGCGCCCTTAACAACTGTTCACAAAGGAGTCGCTTCACGCATGAAGGTGCGGGCGGGCACGCACACGTGCGAAACGCAGCCCACGAGCGTGCGTGACCCCGGACAGCGAAACGGTAGTGCTTGACGATGGAGGGGGGAGGAGGGTCGAGCCGTGTCACACACGTGACAGCTGAGCGATAGCCACGGCAAGCCCGGGCTGTCCCGCACGCTTTCGCCGTGTAGGGAAAGTCAACCAGCGTCTACGTGGCCACAACTGTCCCGCTCCCCGCCGTCTCGGCATACGCGACCAAGGAGTAGATAAAGACCGCTCACGATGGAGTGAACACTTTTGAAACCAACCTTCGAAAAAAATATCGCTGCTGCTACCTGCAAATGGCGCACGATGTGGCATGCGGTCGGTAAAGGTGCTAACGATGGAGGGAAACAAGTTCCATATCTTGACGTTGAATTAAAAGGTCCACGTGTTTTCTTTCGCTTTCCGCATTTATTAAAGCATCTAAGTGTAAGAATGAGTAGGTCTGCACAATATTTACTTTTATAACAATTTCACAGTTTCACGTGGCCGACGCGCGAACAAAGTGATCAGGCCCTTGGCAATGTTAAGTTCACATATTACGGGAGAATACAACAAGCAGATCTTGAGCAGGACTTTCACTTTACCGCGAGCATCCTATAAATACGCAGAGGCGGGATAACGCGGCGGTTCCTTGGTGTGGCATTCAACTGCTGTCAATTATTAGAGCTCTGACCAAGCTCACAAAGACTTGGAAATTAAGACTGGTGAAGAGTGCACACGTCGAAGGACTGATGTGACAAAAATTAACAGCCTGCATGTAAGTAAGACCTTAGGTGCACTCTTCTATAAATATATCGCTCAGAAAGTTGTCTCCTGTAATACGTTCAGGGGACTCAGGCACAGGAGGAGACGATCTGGTCACAAAACCCGCTGCAATAAAGCAGACAACATGTTCCTTGATGCGAGCCTACCCATTCTCTGACTGTGCAAGGCTCAGGGAGAGGAGCTCGGCTCTCATTGGCTACCACCCCAGGTTACCTACTGGCTGGCCCGCTTGATTGGCGAACGTCGTCCCGGCATCTTGCTGGCGTGCGCGTCATCAGCTCGCAAGTATCCGACGCTAAACTTATATAGTATATTCGCGGTTTCTTCACACTTTTGGAACCAAGCCTTTGAAATATCACCCCATGTAGGGCGTGTTTAGTTATTTCCTAAACACGCCCTGTGTCATAAGCGTTTTATAACTCTGTTAACGTGAAAGTATCTTATTTTTGGTTAAATTTAAGTTATACTTGTATTTTATTTATAAATTATAATATTTGATTTATAACAAATATGAACAAAAACAGTGGGAAAACCTGTGTGTTGGTAGCGCTTAGTAAGAAATAGTTGCCACGCAAAACATTATTGCCACTGAGAGAGCATGAATTAGGTGCGTTGTCCTTTGGAGTAATTTTCCAAACTTAGTTAAGCTTAGTTTGCACGAGGCGGAGGAATATCTTAGAAGTAGAACTTCAGCAGGGCTTCAGAAAAGTGTGAAGTAACCGTGAATGGACTATACCTTCGAACGTCGCTGTTCTCAGTTCGAGTTCCTGGGAAGCCATGAATTTGTATGCAGTGGGCGTGGTCGAAGTCACTAAGGCTTAAAGTTTAGGCGCAAATAGTTGAGGTCCTAATCTCGGTTCTCCGTTAAGTTTTTCCTATAACAACAGAAACTCTAATCTACGAACAGTCGTACAGATATTCAGTTGCACTAACTAAATGAGACACGTTTGAGGCAACCAAATAAGTACAAGAAATAAATTATTTTCTGCAACAAAATATTTAACTGCCTTTATACAAGCAATTAATTTGGTTGCACCAAACAAATTATGCTTTAGTCAACAAAACCTTTTCCTCGGCGTAGGTTATTGCCGATTGCTTGGGGTTCATTTGCTATTTTGTAGACAGGAACTGTTTGTAAACACAGTATGCTGTTAAAATTATGGTTGTTCCAAAACCACTTTTGCTCAGATTTGACACTTATGTCACTTTACGCTACTCTTGAAGTAGCATTTTGGAAAGTGGCATTTGCAAGCAGGGGGGAGGGGGTGGCCCAGAGAGACAGCTCTCCTCCCAAAGACAAATAAAGACATTGAGAATATAATTTCCACCCAACCCTGAAATATCTGTAATGTGTGGAACTTTTACAGCTGATGGAAGGCTGCCAAGCTAAGCTGGGTTTTTCTTAAGTTCGACCTTCTTGCTTCACCGAGGCAGAGAGACTTTCCTCCCCAAACGGGTTGACTCCCATCTCTCTATAGTTGAGAGATCTCAAGGTCGGGGAACCCCCCCCCCCCCTCGGTATCCTGACCCTACAAATATATATATCAGAACTGTGTGCGTGCGTACCCATCAAATAGTCCGTTATGCTTTTCTTTCAGGAAATAAAGCCACAGCAGACATTGCAGCATTTTTTACTACAAAGTCAAAAATCGATTTTGATAATAAGTGATTAAGCCAGTTAAATTCGACAACATTGGTCTCTTAGTTTTTATTATTAGGGAAAATATTTCACACGAACTTTTACTGAAACTAAGCAGAATGAATTTATTGATTTGGTGATTTGAATATATTCGTACGTATTTATTATCTTTATAACATTTCAGAGGTTGGGCATCTCCCAAACATAAGAACATGGCCATGTTACCGTAACGTGGCTTTAGAATGCACGGAAACAATACGGCTTAGGGACACCCGAATTTCGCGAAAATATTTCCGCGCAATACCCTACGGAGATATCAGCAGTTTTATTTTGCTTATTGGCCGGGTTGTCGTAACGAAAAAAAACATTTCCGTACTCGAATTAGGTTACTCGGACACTGCGCGTCTGTGATTTGCAGACACCTAAGACGCGAAACACGTAAGTCATCCAGTCACGAAAGTCGATCTGAGCTAAAGTGTTATAAATACAACTGGTCGTGGAAACTTTTCGCGTAGTGGAGTGGGGAGAAGAGATTTGAGTGGCTCTTAACATCGAGGTCTTGAGAGCCGATGATGAACATGGGGGCAGCGCCGAAATGGAAGGGCGGGGGGAACGGGAGACCCCCGAGGAAACCCGCCGACCAGCGACATCGTCCGGGACTCGAGTCCGGTTCGCCTAGGCGAGTAGTCTAACCACTAGACCACCGCGGCCCCTGGGTGCTCCTGGGCAAGGGCAAGCGGGTGTGGCGCCCAGGTTGGCAGTCGGACTGGAGTCTCGGCACGGGAGAAGGCAGACACTCGCCTGGTCGTCGCAACACGCGCTAAAGCGCACGGCAAACAAGCCGAGCGGCGTCTCCAATTGCCGATCCACCGCTAAGACGACTTGGCGAGGATGTCGGCCCGCTCCTCAGTTCAGCAGCCGTGCGTCAGACGCGGCCACGCGCGCACAAACGGCGGTGTAAGTAAGAGTCACCTCTGAACTCAACAATCTCAAACATCTGCTCCGCTTCGTTTAGATAAAAAAAAAGCAGTTTTCTTTGGCCTTCTCGCGAGCAACTGCTTGATGGCCTTGATCAATATTTGGTATAAATAAAACGTAGGCTGTGTCTCAATTTAGAGAATACTCTTTCGAGAGTACACTTTCGCACAGCCTGGCGAGAGCACTGGTTCGCGCTCTCTCGCGCTCTCGCCTTGTGAAATCGAGACAACCAATCTCTCGTTTCTCGCAAACGTTACACAGGCGGTTGTTGACAAAAGGCGCGAAATCACGTTAATATAAAATCACGGTCATAGCTATTGGAATAAATTTTTATATGTTCAAAATAATTCCCACATAATTATAGCACTACCAGAATAATTATCAGCACATAAAATACTTTTATTTTTGTTTTTTCTATTACCGTCATGTTGCAGCAAAGTGACAAAAATACGAGACTTTGTCAGAAATCCTTATCTATATTTGGATTTCATACGTGTTACGTAAGTTATTTCGTTTGCTAAAACAATTTGTTTTGGCCTAGAAAGCAACTAACACCTTATTCAGACACTGAAACTATGTAAACAAATGTGTAGCGTGGTCAGAGAGTGCGAGCGTGGTCAGAGAGTGCGAGAGAGCGCCAGAGAGTGCAAGCGTGGTCAGAGAGTGCGAGCGTGGTCAGATAGTGCGAGCATGGTCAGAGAGTGCGAGCGTGGTCAGAGAGTGCGAGCGTGGTCAGAGAGTGCGAGAGAGCGCCAGAGAGTGCGAGTGTGGTCAGAGAGTGCGAGCGTGGTCAGAGAGTACGAGCGTGGTCAGAGAGTGCGAGCGTGGTCAGAGAGTGCGAGCGTGGTCAGAGAGTGCGAGAGAGCGCCAACGAGTATACAANTGGTCAGAGAGTGCGAGCGTGGTCAGAGAGTGCGAGCGTGGTCAGAGAGTGCGAGAGAGCGCCAACGAGTATACAACCTCGTGCTCTCTCTGTGCTCTCGCTCTATCGCGCTCTCTCCGACGAACTGAAACTACCAGAGAGCGTTCTCTCTGACGTCATAATGACGAGAACGAGAGCACGAGAGAGCGCTCTCGGGGCCAACTGCGACACTACATAAGCTATTGCTCTCTATTACGAGTAACTGCTTGAATCTCCACGAGGTTCTTCGTTTACCTTCTTGGAACCTGTGCAGTTCTTCAGAGTTCCCACGTCTCGTGTGTTTTCCTTTCTCCATTCCGGAACCACCAACATGAACTCGGCCATCGCGTTTATCAACAACACTTGAGTAGCTGCGACACCGAATGTAGCTCCTAACAGCGAGAAATAGTTTAGTTTTATTTATACCAAACATTGATCAAGGCCGTCAAGTAGTTGCTCGCGAGAAGGTTGGAGAAATATGTTTTTATTTATACGAAGCCGGGAAGATGATTCGCATTTATGAGTTTTGAGCAGCGGTCTACTTCTATTTATACCACGCAGAGAGGCGTATCCCTCCGCGTCTGGGAACGCGGTTGGCCATATCATCCCCCCTTCATGTTGAAAATGGCGGTTTCCATTTTATTCTCGGATGAAACTTCGTAACCCTAAGATTTACGTGATATTTAAAGATATCTTATTAATCGGTACGTCTAAATTAACAAAACAAAAGATCGTCCTGTCGGAACACTCTCAAGAGAAGTGAACAATTTTTGAGAAATCAATGTGTAGTGTTACCTGACACGTAGGCAACATATCGCCCACAGAAACAAAACTAAAAATTAGAATTTTGTGGGGGATCACGGTTATCTTAAAAATCACCTAATTGGAAAAGTGTACATACACTGTCGTCTTACATTTTCATGAGGAATGACTCACCGGACATTATCGGTGTTGTTCGGAAACATTCGGTATAGTTGAGTCGGTGTCATTTGTTTATTTTGTTGTTGTTGTTGTTGTTGTTGTTGTGCTACAGCGAGGTTTAAGTTTCCCCTTATGACTTTGTTGGAAGTGATTGGACAGTCCCAANTTGTTGTTGTTGTTGTGCTACAGCGAGGTTTAAGTTTCCCCTTATGACTTTGTTGGAAGTGATTGGACAGTCCCAACTTTGGCTATTTTCTATTAGTACAAATACGTCTTGGGCGTTACAGAAAAAAACTGAAGTCATGTGATAAAATCAGTACAAACTAACACGTGATTGAAGTTGATTCTGTCTTCAAATTATAACTTGTTATTGACCTATATACACTAAATTGACTAAGTTGTCGGCTCCCTACAGAATATTAAAAGACGCGGTTTAGTCCCTGGCTTTTTATCTCTCCAGAGGCCAATACGAGTAGCGATTCTGACTAATGGCAGACCAGTGAAAATCTATTTAAAAAAATATCTGCGTAAAGTAGAGGTGGATCCAAGTGATGGCCAAGGGGACTTGAGCCCCCCACCCCCCCTTTTTTACCTTGATTTTACGTTGGTTAGAGATTATCCTTGAAGCNTTACCTTGATTTTACGTTGGTTAGAGATTATCCTTGAAGCCAAGTTCATTGCTATAAATGCAATATTAATTCACACAAAAATAGTAACAGAAAATAATAAGAAGTATTTAGAACGCATATCCGCTAATGATCGGCATGTAGCATTAGAACTGAAGCCGTACTCTTATGCGTGCGGTTTGAACATAACGCACAGTATCCCATCACCCAAGCAACCCCCTCTTCAATGCGGACCGTATGCAGAGAAGAACCTAGCCGTCGCTGCCACTAGAAACGAACGGAAATCGTCACTAAATGGCTCGTTTCGTAGGCTTATTCACATAAAGTGTTAATTTGACGCTGTCATTTTTCTGTTCTATGTTATTAACTCCATTGTCGTACAAATTATTACTAAATGAATTTCAAGAGACCGTAATTTTGTTTTGTATTGCCAAACATACTTTACTATGCAGTGCTGCCAATTGGTTCTTTTCCAAACTACTTTTATTTAATACAGATGTTTAAAGATGATGGTTTATCGCGGGAAAAGTTGGCGGTTTGCTAGGATTCAACGTACTGTACACATGTCCGACAGTTTTATTTCCTTATTGGCTGTCATGCGTGTTTGAAGCTACTATCCCATTTCACTGGACCAATCAGGATTCTGATAGTACAATGCAGAACGTTCGTGATTGATGTGCAAACAACTGAGCCGAATCAAAATCTTGTTTAACCAATCATGAAAGAATAAACTAGTTAGAGTGTTATAGAAGATATGCTGGCTCAAATATTTTTCGCTATTTTCCATCATCTATACAAATGTTTAATAGAATTAACGTTTATGTTCTCGTATTTCATTACAAATACATACATTAAACTATTCTGTACTACATCAATTCACGTTGATTATCCGGTTAATTAGTGGTGTAGAATATGTGAACCAACTGTCTTCTGGGAAATATCGGCGAAGTCTGCTCTTCCGGCAATCAGAAATACCGGCGTGAGCTCAACGTTTTGGCGCGGCTCGTGAGAATAA
This sequence comes from Clitarchus hookeri, assembly GCA_002778355.1. Taxonomy (NCBI): domain Eukaryota; kingdom Metazoa; phylum Arthropoda; class Insecta; order Phasmatodea; family Phasmatidae; genus Clitarchus; species Clitarchus hookeri. Next base: position 380,879 of record NQII01001246.1, read on the forward strand.
CGAGGACTGTTTCTGATTGGCTGTTCTAGATCTCCGCCCCGTGGCCGTGTTCGGACAGACACTTTTAATTTACTAAAAGGTCACGTGACCAGAATTAGTCGACTAACATAATGGCGTATTTGGTATATTACCATTATTTAGTTTTTAGAAAGCAACGAAACTTACTAAAATACTCAATTTCCAAATCGCAACCATCCTTGAACAAGTGACTATCAACGGGAACCTAATTGAAAGCTACTAAATACCATAGGCCGTTCACGATTATCTGAGCACTTTCGAAACCAACCTTAGAAAAATGTCACTGCCCTTCCCTGCATATATTTTAATGCGTACACTGACCGGTATGCGCCCAGTATAGTTGGTAACGGCTGGAAAAAAAGTAGTTCCATGTCTTAACGTAGAATTAATTATACGTGTTACATAAAAATTTGTGAATACTGAATTTATTAATCTTACTTTCTGTCTTTGTAATGCTTATAACTAGGGGCAGTGATATTTCGCGAAAAGATTTCGAGACAAGATACACTCAAAAGCACTGTAGGGTCGTCTAGCTTCTTTGATTGGCTAAAAAAATGTTCTGGCCCGTGTTAACCGTTTGCGCACGAATCACGAAGGTTCAGTGTCGGAGTTACTTAGTCCTGAGTGGCTTGGTCAAAGACGGACACGGCACCAGCAGCCAGTGGAGGTATAACAACAGCTGAGGTGTGTATACAGTATTAGTCCTGAGTGGCTTGGTCAAAGACGGACACGGCACCAGCAGCCAGTGGAGGTATAACAACAGCTGAGGTGTGTATACAGTATTGAAGTCTACTGTGTGCTCCTATTTTTACGCGAAAAGTCACTGGTCCTACTTATAACTTTAAGAATGATCAAATTTGTAAAACATTTACTTTTCAAATGATCGCACAGTTTCACTTGACTGTCGCAAGAATAAAGTGATCAGGGTCATGGCAAAGTAAAGTATAAATAGTGGAAGAATACACAATGCGCATACAAGTAGATCTCAAGCAGGTCTTTCAAAAGCGCTCATTTTACCGTGAACAGCCTTTAACAGGTCAATTCCTACATGGCCTGTCTGTTTTACAGTATCGGCGTGCAGGAAATGTGAAGCCGGCCGGCATTAGCGCGAACTAGTCGCACTGATAAGACGCAAGGAGGTGGCTGATAAGAGGAATAGGTAGGAGGGGTCTGTGTGCTCGAAGTGTGAAGAGGGGAGGAAGTACGGACTTGGCGCGGGCCGGTATATAGGTCAGACGGGGCACGTCATACCAGAGGAAGCACGGAGGCCAGTGCACTGTCCCGCCGGTCCTCACGTCCCACATGTCGCCGACAATGCTGCTGCTTCTGCCGTAAGTCTCTTTCTCTCTCTCTCTCTGTTTAAGGTTCCCGCCTGACTGCATCTTTGTCCTCCCATTTTGGCCGAGAAGCGCGGGAGCTATAAGGGTCATACTGGCACGCGCCCCAAGAGAACCATCGCCGCTACGCGCAGGGCTCGTGAACTGGCGTGCAGTGGCAGATAGAGCAGGCGAGGGTGATTTGAGGTGAGTGTGGTGCAGCGCCGGAATGAAAGGGTGGCGGGAAACGGCAGATCCCTGAGAAAACCCGCCGAACAGCGGCATCGTCCCGCACGATTCCCTCATGCGGAAATCCAGGAGTGACCCGGCTGGGGATTGAACCCGGTTCGCCTTGGTTGGAGGCGAGCAGGCTAGCCGCTCAGCCACCGCGGCCCCTGCAGTGATCTCGTAGTGCTGCGTCGTGTACCTACGGGACTTTGAGCGGTGACCCTATAATTTTATTGATGAAAAGTCTGTATCAAAGTTCAACAGAGGCTTCTATCGTAGTTTGACTAGTGTCCGGTTAGTATGTTTTAAGATACGGCAGTGTGATAAAGCACTATTTAATTATATTGCAGGGCTCCAAAATAATATTTACAGCATGCGTGGTAACTTTAAAGTAGCATTCCTTCCTCGTCTGGAGTATGATGTATTTTCGCAGATAAACACACTGGCGGCCCGTTTAATAGTTTCGTCAAAGAAAAAACAGAATTGCAAACACTCTGCGTTCAGCCTTCTCTGGGCATGGAGCCTTCCAGATCTCCAGCATGCAGAGTTTCAACCACTGCCACCGCGATTCCAGTCTCATTGATCGGACATCCTGGAGAACCCAGAGCGAGGCACCTTTCTCTGCGCGACACTGCAGTGGAGCTGAGGAAACTCTTACCATGCGTCCCAGAGTGTCAGATGCAATAAGAAATACGAAGGGGTGCCTGTTGTTTCGCGAAAATATTCCACGACCAGTTACACTCCAAAACACTCTAGCTACGTTCCGCTTTTGTGATTGGATAATTTTAATTGCCACGCGTCTTACGTGTCTACTCGCGAGTCACGGAGGGTCAAAGTTGTAGCAGCGTATTTCTGATTTGCCCAGCCAGGTATTGAACTGTCGTATAACAGAAATACTCAGCCAATAACCACGTTTAATTTGCCATTGTGCACTAGAATATTGAAGTCTAGCCTGCGCGTACATCTTTTCGCGGGGAAACAGGTGACCGTAGTAGTTAGCGCACGGAAGATGTGTTCTTTTGCAGCGCCTGAAAGGAAAGCTGAGGTGCACGTAGTTGCAGATGGCGGTGGACGGCGAGTTCTTCCCCGAGGACGACGACGGCTACGAGTGCGGTCTGGGGGAGGCGGCCAGGGAGGTGGCCCTAGCGGAGCTGAGGGAGGACGACGTCACGAGGACCTCCGCCGTCAAGCAGCTGAGGCAGTGGGTCCTCGCACACCCGGCCATCCGCAGGTGTCGCACAGGTACACCGCCGCCCCGCCCTCACCACCTCTCCCTGCAGACAACATACAACCAGCACTGACCTGCCCCACCACGATACAACCCTCCAAGTCACGTGGTCGACACTCATCAACGTGCTTCTTTATACCTCAAATATTCAAAACAAACCCATTTTTGCATGAGTAAAATACTTTTATGGTCTGTTTGCGGTTTCTCCGCACTTTTTGAATAAAACCTTCGAAACATCATCCCAGGTATGACGTGTTCGGTTGTTTCTTAAAAATTTCTCACGTATCACAAGCGTTTTAAATAAGTACATGTTAATATTAAATACCTGATCATTATTAAAGTAAACTTTCAGTTAAATTTTATTTAGTAATAGTAAAATATTGTATTTAGAATTAATATAAATAAAACAGGGAGAAAATAGGTGAGTTGGTAACGCCTAGCTAGAAATAGTTCTAAAGCGAAATATTATTACACTGAGTGCGCTGTCCCTTTGGGGTGATTTTCTAGGCTTGGTTAAGCTTTGTTTGCATGAGGGGGGGGGGATATTCCGGAAGTAGAACTTAAGCAGGCCATCAGAACATTTTTAAGTAACCGTAAATGAACTATACCAATTTTTATTAAATTTAATTGCATTGAAAATTGGTTATAGGAAGTACACACACATCTCAGAGCACTTGTTTGCATAGACAATCTTCTAACCTCAAATTCTATCTAAGCTGATTATGATATTCTATTGGCAAGAAAGCAGTTCGATGTTGGAACAGCGAGAGTGGTTACTGCGCACCTTGGAGCGCACTCTACAGCATTTTTTTTTCTCTGCGGTTATCTCCGCGAATGTAAAAAATAACTCCTCAGCGCGCTCTACTTGTAACCCCAGCACGTGACGTGAACGTGTTTACCACAACAGCCCAAACACAAGGCACCGTTAAATGGCGTTATCAGTGCGTCGACCTCTAGCGGATGTGCGGTCTGCAAGACTGTCCGTCCCCTTCAGTGGCGTGTGGTGAACTGTTGCAAGGTAAGCTGGCATTAGCTGTGTGCTGTACCCTGTTACTTGCTTAGTTGACACTTCCACCAGTAAAGCGTAGCTCGGCAGGTGACGCCACAGGACGCGTGTTACTGCTCGCTCGTGAGTGCACCGAGTCTCCCCAGGCTGCACCGCGGTCACTGGCTCCTGCTGCGTGCACCCAGAATGTACATCCGCGAGCAAGCGCCGGCTTACCTTGCAACACGCCGTGCTGGTCCCCTTCCTCGTCCGGTGCAACACTGCGGTCTGGATCCCGCCAGTACATGCCGACGTGCAGGGCTGCTTCATTAGGAGGAGATTTATTACCAGTTGGCCTACTTCGGGTCGTAGTTCCTCGGCTTCAAAACGGATCATCCCGTTTAATCAGCATAGTAACGTGGGCACGTTACACATGGATGATACTTATGGCCGGTGCTGTACACAGCAAGGCACCAGTGCCCAGTGTTATGGTGTGATCAGGCCTTAGCTGAACGGCTTGCCTGATCACACCTTCAAACATTAAACATGGAAACGAGCGAGATTGCAACGCCACCATTTGGTCGTCGATCCTTGCGAAATAAGACAGTTGCAGAAATCCCCTCCACCGGTCACTGAGCGGGGCCGCAGAACCCCGCGCTTGATATAGGCCGGCGTAACACCCGGAACGAGCGTCTTTCGTTTTTCGTCTTTAGTCCTTTGGGCGACCCGACCATAACACCAGGCTTCCTTGTGGTTTACCTCATTGGTGGAGTTTCCTATGCCTCTCTGGCGTGAATGGTTAATGCCAGTATCATAGAGCATGCAGCTCGTTGTTCATTGGTCGCGAGACAAGTGCTGAACACAAGTAAAGCGCGAACCAGAAAATTACGTGATCGCAACACTTTTAACTCAGAAATTAATGTGTCATCGAACGGGTTAAGGTTAAACCACCCAATCGGTTTTAGTCGCCTATCAGGCTGTTTCTTGATAAAAAAAAATGCTGTCACTTAAGTGTTTTTTTTTCTGCCGAGTTTACGTACCCATGTTTTTTTTAGTCAAACAAAACTTGTAAAATAAATGGAACACACTCACAGGTTGTGTTCTAATTCACCGCAACATAACCTCGTTCACTCGCCCTTGATCCCTTCAGTACCCACAATTCCCCACATTCCCTTGATCCCTTCGCGACGAAGTAGGTGTAAATTACGAACATCCGTATTCGTTTAGCAATATACATATACGGAAGAAAATCGATTCATTATTCTTATGATGCCTCGGTTTGTTCAAGAACAAGAATGTTCAGCAAATAACAAGAAGAACCTGCAAATCTGTTATAAATAATTGAAAAATGAAATTTGCATTGTAGGACATGTGAAGGGAACGTCGATCGTGCCCTTAGCTAAATGGGACATTCAAGGGTGCTTCTGTGCCCTTACCGCGAATTTTGACAATGTGACGTCACAGCCTCAATACACTTTTCTTGAGCACGAAACCAGGTAAGAGCTCTTGGCTAGTAAATTCGGACACAACAGATCATTATGTATACATAGCTTTTGCGTGCAGAAAAGGCAGTAGAGCAAATAACAGTCACGCCATTTATCGAATCATATACAAGTAGAATGATTAGGAGAGTTCAGGCACAAGGGCCAAGAGCACGGCCGGCCGCCATGTTGTGACGTCACGTTGCCGTCTTCTTGGACCCCAGATGACCTTGATCTTGATATCACACCCGTCAGCTTGACCCCGTGCCAGTAACCTTAGATAATCTTAAACCCAAAAATTGAAAGAAAAAAATCTCAAAAAGTGCAAATAATCCAAAAAAGTTCCAAGAATTTATAAAAAATTTCGGAAAAAACAAAATTCTTACATGCAGGAGGCCCTAGGTTCTAAAAAAATATGCCGGAGCACAGATCGTACTATTACGAAGACCAGCAGACGACTGACTCCCACCATTATCGCTTCATTAGTTAATACATCACATTATTCCCCCAACCAATCCATAGCTAAACAGATAAGTCGGGTCCCCTATACCCCTTCTATCTCCACCACACCTTTGTATTGACTCCCCTATAACATCTCATTGGATTTACGTCACACCGCCTCCCCTCCTCCCAAATTTTTATTGGCTCTCACTGCCCCCCTCCCTTTTTTTTTTCAATCACTGATAATTAGGGCTAGTGACTTTTCGCGTAAAAATCGAAGCACACGGTAGACTTCAATACTATAAACACACCTCAGCTGTTGTTATACCTCCACTGGCTGCTGGTGCCGTGTCCGTCTTTGACCAAGTCACTCAGGACTAAGTAACTCCGACACTGAACCTTCGTGATTCGTGTGCAAACGATTAACACGGGCCAGAACATTTTTTAAACAATCAAAGAAGCTGGACGACCCTACAGTGCTTTGGACTGTATCTTGTCTCGAAATCTTTTCGCGAAATATCACTGCCCCTACTGATAATTTGTAATAGCAGTTTAATTGTCCCCATTTCCCCTCTACACCCCATCGTAATTTTTTGTTTTTGTTTTACGTCAGGCCCTACACACTCCCCTCACTCCTCTCTCACTGCTTGATACATACAACCCTCCCTACCCCTAGTCCCCTTCAATGCGACCCCCTCCCTCCTTCAACAATCAATTTAGTTTGTTTTCCATTGGGTATTTATTATGTTTCTCTTCGCCCCACCACTATAGTCCAATCAATTACTCGCCCTCGTTTAGTCCCTTACCACTGTCGCTATCGTTTTCAGCATCGTCCGCCAGAGCGCGCTAGTGTGGGAAAGTAGTTAACGCGAACAAAGTCGCCCCTCGCCACAATTTCTCGTCTGTAAACAAGTGCTTTGAGACACTCGTGTACTTCCTCTAACCAATTTGTATTGCAGTTTGATCACATTCAAAATTGGGAAAGGTATTTTATTAATATAAAATTGCTTGTTATTTTATTTATTAATATATAAACACACACTTCCATGAGCGTTGACGACGTGGCAGGTCAGTGCTGGGGTGCACGCGCAGAATACTTGTCTACTTGACCGCTAGCCCGCGCTAGCAGCACACGCGCGCGTCTGTTGCAGACTCGGTGTTCCTGCTGAGGTTTCTGCGCACGCGCAAGTTCAGCGTGCCTCTGGCGCAGGAGATGCTGGAGCGGTACCTCACCGTGCGCCAGCTCTACCCGCACTGGTTCCAGGGGCTCCACGTCGACGAGCCTCTTGTCCGAGAGATACTGCAAGCCGGGTCAGTCTGCTCTACTGTTTTATTGGTTTTTTTTATTAATGGATTGGCGCGTAAGCAGAATATTATGTATTGATTGATCTTTCAAAATAATTTTGAAGTAATTTTTTTTTTATTTATGAAGAAAATCGGAGTATTGGAAATTTAACCCAGACTAATTTTTAATCTCCTCGGGGTATCTTTGTATGTTGTGAGCAAAAATATTGCAATTATGCGCCGTGAAAAATATGTCTTTAAATTATAACACAACTTACAGTTATTGTCAATAATTTTAGAATTATTCATACTGTTTTGTATTTAATTTTCCTTTTAAATAAAATTATTAACTTCCATATAATACATTTTCTTGCATAACGTGAAAGAAACTGCTTTTAAAAACACAAAAATTAAAGATTTTCCGTAGATGAATACAGCACTTGAAGTAGAGCATGGCTTAATTTAACCATTTCAACAGACTCGTGGCGCTACTAAAATAAAATAAATAATAGTAACCTACACTGTTTACATTTACAGGCGCTACACTGCCTTGCCCTAAAGTGAAATCCAAATGACAAAATAATGCGCAGAAGTCCAAAACGTGTCGTGCGAGTCGGAAGAGTTCACTGCCGCTGCACGAAGGGGCGGGGGTGTTCAGTTCAGTAGTGACAGCGGCCGAGATCTGTTAGGCGAGAGCTGCTCCACGTGTGCATGTTGCCTGTCAGGAAAACGCAGGTCGCGTCGGCGGTATTTAACAGCGCGGTAGTAGAGAGCAATGTTATTAGTTTGGTGTGTATAGCACCAGCAGTATCACGTGGTTACCCTCCCTCCAGCGGTGAGCGTTCGGGAGAGCCCTCCTCTACGCTGCATCCCCTACATTCCCTCCCTCAAAGCTGCGCCAAGATTATTTCCTCATTTGAACTTCACTATGCCAACAACACTTAACTATAGTCCAGTCGTGGTTACTTCCAACTCTCCTCAAGCCAGGCTGAAGTTCTACTTCAATTATGTTCCTTCGCCTCATGAAAGTAAAGCTTTTCTAAAGGAACCTACTCAATTGAAAACGTTGACATTTGAATTTACCATTTGACTTTACATTTTCTTCTCGACATGTTGTTTCCTATGGATCTTGACGTAATGGAACTGTCAAAGGTACAGTCAAGCACTCCTAAAGTCAACGTCAAGCAGCCATTTTGCCAAGAATCTATCAGAGATTATGTGGAATAAATATTTGTTCACCGCAATGCGATTTTCATCTCAATATACTGAACCAAACTTGTCTAAATTTAAGAAATGGCAAACTAATGTTACGGGAAGAAAAAATATATGAATTAATGCTTCTTAAGCAAGTTTTTTCGTTTGAAATGAAATTTTTATATAAATACCTAAGCATATTAAAAAAAACAGGTACATAAACGTATTTCTGAGCGATAGATAGTTATTTACAAATAACAAGATTCACATTTTTACGAAGATTGCAGAATCGATTTTCAATTGTCTGGACAATGACATTATAATTGTATTGTGTATCTGTGATTTCTTCAAAGGAAAGTAAATGTAAAGTCGAATGATAAAGGCTGTTTACGGTAACCTGAGCATTTTTGAAAGCCCTGCTTAAGATCTTCGTGTATGAACATTGTGTATTCTTCCGCCATACGTGAAATTAAAATTGCTGTCGCCTGATCACTTTATTCATGCTCCGGTCAAGTGAAACTGGGAAATTATCAGAAAAGTAAATAAGTTACAAACCTGTCAATTGTTAAACTTAGATGCATTTAAAAAAAACCGAATGCATAAGTAATCATTTCAGTTTTCGCAAATGTTTATCTAACACTTTTAATTCAACGTTAAGACATGTAACTACTTTCCCTCGATCGTTACCAACTTTACTGGGTGCATGACAATTAGCACGCCCGTTGAAATATATGCAGGTGGGAGCAGTGGTATTTTTCGAAGGTTGATGGTGCTCGCTTTATCGTGAACAGTCTTTACTCACGCACGCGCAGTAGCCGCGACTGCGACTATCCACAGACTCTCTCGCTGTAGTCCTGGAGGTTGGTACCAAATCTGTCGCTCGTGGAGTCCCCGGCTCGATTCCTAGGCCGGGGATGATAAGTTCTTCCGACGGCGATTATCATGAAGGGAGGTTCAGCCGTCAGTGCCGTGGTGTGTAGGGATTCTCACAAGCACTGTAAAAAAATATCCGTATATTCACGAAAATGTTTCACGGAAATGTATGGCCAATACACGGAAAAGCGATCCGTAAAGACGGAAAACGGGAGTGAGCTCTGAAAATACGAAATGCGGAAAGTCTCCGTATTTGCTATAGCTTCGGGTTTCGGAGACGAACAACGCCGAGTTCACGCGAAGCTTTCTCCGCCGCTGTAACCAAGAAATTATCGTTTCTGTGGCAGTTGGGTTATCCACGACACTTAAACGTATTCCTTCTAACATCAGAGAGCAGCGGCAGGCGTCTCTAACAGTTGGCAACATGCAAAACTCTCAAACATTACTACAAATTGGGAGAAAAAACTTACTTTTGTCACATTGCTAAAACTAAGACATTGTTTCTTTACACTGTCTCAAGATGGTCGTGTATGTCTCAAGAGGGTCGTGTATGTCTCAAGAGGGTCGTGTAATGTCTCAAGAGGGCCGTGTATGTTTCAAGAAGGTCGTGTATGTCTCAAGAGGGTCGTGCATATGGGTGGCGGGATCCAAGGATACTACGACTTATGATTCGTGTTCATATATTACTTTTATAAAAATGTATTCAATTTTAAAAAATGTTATTCTTGTATGCATTAAAATGCAGACGTATACAATCATTAAAGAATTCTTTTACACACACACATACATATAAATCTGAAGAACAGATAAACTAACTGGTGAAATTTACGGAGAGAATCCGTCCCGTTGGGGCAGAAACAATTGATATAATGCTAGACATGATATCGCAAATATTTAAGTCTTAAAATAAGACAGAATTTGTCGTTTTAATGTGTAGTGTATTTTTTGACTGCTGTTTTAAATTACAATTAGTCATTTTGTAACTATTCACATAATATTTTGTCAATTTAGTCCTTCCAAGTAGAAAAAGTTATATAACTAACTTTTTTTTTTAAATGAACTACTATGAAGTGCGAATATGTTTGTGTGTGTATAGGCAGGTGTATAATACCAAGCAATGACATGTGTACAATCTGTGCAGATACCTGGTGCCTCTTCCGGAACGAGATGACCTTGGACGCAGGGTGATTCTACGACGTGCAGGTAGAGAGTCTCTTTCTTCCCAATAATCACAGTTCACTTCAACACTAGCGACTGTTGACCAAAGTCCACTACGCATTTCTGTCTACGTTAAATTTGCCAAGTGGGATTGCTGGTTGTTAATTGTAATACTATAGTTCTGTGCGGTTAGACTGCTTGCCTCTCACCCCGACATACGGAATCGCTTACAGGCAGAGCTATAAATAGTATATTTCGCGGTTTCTTCGCACTTTTTTACTCAATATTATTTAAAATCACACCATGTATGAAGGATTTGGAATTATATTATATAGGCTGATTCACAGCACCCGTATAATCCCTTTTTCTCGGAAACAACACGACACCGGGGATTCGCGAAAAAAATTTTATAACTATACCCGATATAAAGCATCGATTGGTAGTAATCCCATTCCCCCGAACATACCGGAGGTAGGGGTAGGGGAGACAAGATACAGTACAAAGCACTGTTGGGTCGTCCAGCTTCTTTGATTGGCTAACAAATGTTCTGGACCGTGTTAACAGTTTGCGCACGAATCACGAAGGTTCAGTGTCGGAGTGACTTAGTCCTGAGTGGCTTTGTCAAAGACGGACACGGCACCAGCAGCCAATGGAGGTGTAACAACAGCTGAGGTGTGTACATAGTATAGAAGTCTACTGTGTGCTCCGATTTTTACGCGAAAAGTTTTACGCAAAAAGGTACGAGGTATGAGCTTTGAAATGGCAAATGGGAATGTGGGTCGTATAAGGTATCGTTGGATAGATCGTTTAAACGGAAACGACATTTACTAAGTCACTTGTCTTCTGACGTGCATAGTTCACGTACAATAAATTAAATCATCCTAGAATATGGTTTGTGACGTGCGTAGTTTACACTCAAGGAAAATTGATCGCAAACGTGGTTTACGTACTACAATAAAAAGAAAATAAACGAAACATTTAGTTTTTCTGGCGTGAATACCTAGTGTACCTACCTACAGTCAAAAGGACGTTGTGTGTACCGTAAATATAGGTATGGTGAACTTGGAACTGGGAACACTTATTCGCACACAGCACTCTTCATAAGTGTTCTAAATGTCGACCATACTGTATCAGACACGACTCTGCTCTCCTTCTTACGTGGCAGGTACCTGGCCATCGCGCGTTGGCTACCGTCGACCGAAGTCTGCGTGGAACGAAGATTGCTGGGGCTGCTGCCTGCAAGACCAAGATATGCAACCGACACGGATCTCCCGTCGACATGATTGCCTATCAGCAGGAACTGCGTAGCGCATTTTAAACACGCTCTGACGGTCAGCGTTTGTGGACCTGAAACAGTAACTTATCGCTGATATCCCAGGAAATAGTTAAAATGGTACACTGAAAGTCTGAAATGTGCAACGTGGTAAATATACGAAAATGCCAAACAACTGTCGCTGTCATCAAACTACAGTACAAATAAATGTAAACAGATGGAAAATTATTTTTTGAACACGTTATATTTTTTTTATATTTTATACTTGTAACAATGGGAGGTCTATAATATTATGAGGGAATAACTGAAGTTAATTATGAGAACAGAATACGTATTTAATACAGTTATTAGGAGTTACAGTCAATATACGGTATTGGTGATGGAGGTCCTTATAAATTACAGTTTATGACTAACCTGAATGATACCGTTGCCGTAGAGTTGTGCGGAAGGCCACGAGCGGTGCGCCAAGCTGCATATTGATGGCTTCATCTGGGTGTGGGTCCACAGATAGACAGACTGACAAAGTCCCCCGTGGAGCCGGTGCTGGCCTCACCAAACTTCCCCTCCAGGTGGCCGATGCCTATTAAAAGGTTATACCTTCAGCGTGACTTTTTACCTTTACGTTATCCATCACAAGCAAGCAAAGTCTAAATCGGATATTTTTGTTTCTCAATTACCACCGGGAACTTTGCAATTTTGAACCGCCATGCTGTGTTCGAAATGAGGTTAAAACACAAAACTACTTTCCTACATACACACCTGCCGCGTCTCGAGTATTTCCTTCTTTCACGTTTAAAAAATACCAAGCGTGGCGGCGTTCCCATGAGCAGCTTTACGCAGCCCAGTGCGCTCGAGTGTGTACGGGACTTAGATTAGGGGGAGGACCGGTAACCAGTATCGTTCCCCTCCTCCTCTCCACCTAGGCGCACAATCTATCCCACACTGCAGTCAATCGGTACCGTCTCAATCATACATGCCGGTAGGAAGAAGTCATGACCGGTATCCAGACGGGCGAGAAGAGTTTCCCAGGGTTGCACAGATGTAGCGGCAAGTGCGGACGTGCCATGGGCCTCGTCGCGATTCTCTACCACGTCCTCCACTCACTTCCTCGTCCTCCTTCAATCTCTTCCTAATCCGACACGCACTCATTCAAAACAGTCTCTTTGACGTCTGCCAAGGTCGCGTCCAATCCGTGGGAGCTTCACTCCCGCCATCATCTGGTTTCATATTCCGAGGCCATCGCTTGATCGTTATCGGGTCCCTGGAAAAAGAACAAGCGTCTTATCCAGGAAGTGTCTATATCGGTAAAGCGGGGGGAAATCCCCCTGGTAAGTCTGCGTGGAAGCCGTCCAAGGTGAAGGACTAGTACTAGGTGTTTTTTGGTACACGAGGTACCAAGGCTCCTTTTTAGTGTATGCCATTGTACTGTTTTGAGGTTTTCCGCCTCTGAGGATAAGCCTCTGGCTGGGGATAGTGGTCTATTAACCATCGCCCCACCCGGTGCTGCTCTTTGCCTGTTACTGTGATACCCTCTTAGCAGTCCAAAGGCCTTATAGAAACACACAACTAGTGATATACCAGTCAGTTGGCTAACTACCTTGGAGCATTGTCGCCACCAACCCTTGATGAGAAAAGGGGGGGGGGGATAGCACAACAGCACCAAATGTCACCAGTTAAAAACCTTGAGCTCTTAGCCGGACAGCAGTGTGTCGCAGTTTAAGCACCCAATTAGCTATTGTGTAGTACTACTGCACACAAAAGTGTGGGTTTTCCCAGGACAAAAGATCACGCAATCGCTTGGGTGGTACCCTGAGAAAACAGAAAAACAGAGAAAACAGAAAAGACAGACTGACAGACCGCGTACAAAATGTAGCCAAGTATTATACAATTTCTGGTAGCGTAATTGTCCCAAATACCGTGCCGCCGGGAGGGGAGATCCGCTGACGCTTCGCTAATATATTTTATAAACCAATATTGTTGTAATGTGTTTTGGATTCTTCGCCTGGCCTCGATACCGACGAGCATCTGCAGTTCACTAGGCTTGTCCGCCTTTACTTAACCATGACAACATGATGATGACAGTAGTTCCAGGGATTGTTGAGCCAGTTTTGGGGACACTCGTGCTGGTCGTGTTTTCACAGCGAGCATGGAGCCGCACAAGTACAGCTCGGCGGACATGGTGCGAGTGCACAGTGTTGTGATGGAGTGCTTGATGGACGAGGAGGACAGCCAGGTCGGAGGTTACGTGCAGGTCAACGACGAGTCTGGACTGTCCATGAGCCACCTGAGCATGTGGTCGCTCGCCGACATCGCCAGGATGACCAAGTGCTTCCAGGTACAGTCGAGTGCAGGCCGTGTTCCAATTAGTTTCGAGTTTTCATACTTCGTAATTTGTATTTAACATTTTGTAAGGCAGTGGAGTCTATTCATTCACAGAAAGATAACGCTAATTTTGCTTGTGTGTATCTATAAGCAATCCTCTTGGTGTTCTGTGGCAACTTGTGTCTGCAGGAGAGTGAAGTGGAGAGGTCTTGGCGGCTCTTAACATCGAGATCTTGAGATCCGATGAGGGTGAAGCGAGGTGAGTATGGAGCAGAGCCGGAATACAAGGGCGGAGGAAATGGGAGAACCCCGAGAAAACCCGCCGACCAGCGGCGTCGTCCGGCATGAGAATGTAATAGTGTCCAGCCATGCATGACTGTGATAGATCGCTGGATGGATTAATTGAGGTACATGTTGGTACATGCCGATGGCAGACCATGAGCGCGACGCCAAGCGTATTAAATGCTGCCTGTATCCCTCGCGGCAGCAGGGTATGGTTCAGGGCTGGTGGTGGTGTCCTCGTATGGGGACTGTTTACCTGCGATGAAATGGGTCCCCTGGTACACATGCCATCGTCCCTCACCGGCGAACGATACAGTGGTCCTGCTGGCAGATTACGTGCACCCATTTCTGCGCCTACAGCACCCTGCAGGAGACATGCGACTATAGCAAAACAATGCACTAGCCGAACACTCCTGCATTGTGGCCGAGTGGTTGTATGAACTCTCCACGGACTGGAGGTTTTCGCAGCGGTCGTGGATCAGCATGGCTCCCGACCGCTTCCGGTGCCTTGTGGAGTCCTTGCCACACTGCATCAACGTCGTCATCAGGGCGACAGGGCGTACTGCACATTACTAAGCTGGTATCTCTAATTAGACTACTCACGAGTGTAGTTTTAACCCCTTCAGTCACAGTGTCCTCGATCGTGGACATGTTTCTCATGAATGATATTTATGACCAGAGCTGTACACAGCAAGGCATCAGTGCCCAGTATTCCTTGTGGCTAATCTGGATTGTGGAATGTTCTACACTCGAATCGAGGACGCAGCACGTTGTTGACTAGTTGTAAGACAAGTGCTGAACACAAGTTCAATACATATAGGCTGTTCACGGTAAAGTGAGCACTTTTGAGGCCCTAGTTACGTTTTTCCCATTATCCATTTTTTATCCTTCCGCCATTTAAAAAAAAAAATATTGCCATGCAAGTTATAAACACATTGTATATATTTCACTGTACTCGAAAGTTAATGTCTAAGGCTACAATAAAATATATCGATTGACTATTATTACAAATGAAGGGGCCTCTAAAAGTGCTCACTTTACTATGGATGGCCTATATCATAATTACATGATTGCAACACTTGAACTCAGAAATTAATGTTTACCCGAACAGGCAAACTGAACTAGGATGTGTTCAAGTTACACAAAAAAAATTGTATCGTATTTTTTAAATAAAATCATGAGTTTTTTGGAAAACCAAACGCAGTCGAATGTTTATGTAAGTTTTCAAATCATATGACTCGACAGTTTGTAACGACGCTGTATTATTAATTTTCGGGATACGCGGTTCATTTTCTTTCGTTTAATGGGGTTTCGTAATATTTTATCGGGATTCAAATTTAAAGCCGTGGTGGTTCGTTTATCGTTATCGGACTTACGTTTGCCGTTTAACGTTTATCAGGCATCCGGTTACCATTTCAGAAAGTCGTAGTTTTTGTTGAGCGTCATCATTAGATTAGAAACTTTCCGACTGCGTCGACAGGTTTTGTTCGAGAAGGTTGATTATCTTTTACTACGACACAGTTTCGGATAGCGTGGGAAGAGCGCGCATGGCGGCCCACAACAGGCCTTTATCTGAGG
>NQII01001246.1:416251-435976 GCA_002778355.1 Clitarchus hookeri
CATATAGGTCCCCCCCCCCTACTTCACCCTGCCAACCCTCCCGAAACAAAATTCCTGGTCACGGGCCTGTATTATTTTGAAGGAAAAAAAAAACCCTGCAAAACGTAGCAGTAGCAAATGATGTTAAATGCAGCAGATATTATTGTATTGTGCTGGTGCAAACATGTTGGACTCTTAACAAGTCGGAACAAAATTGTTAGAGCACGCAGGTTCGTGTGAGACGCACAATGAATCGGCGTCTCTAAAGGTGAGTCGACGATGAAAACCACAAGACGCGAAGACGCGTTTGTAACAACATGGAAATGCGTGTCCCTGCGACACTTTGCCCACTCCAGCGCGTGCGTGGGCGTGCACGAAGTTTCGTGAGCATAAGTTCTTCAGTCAGTAGGGCTGCCGTGGAAGAAAAGAGGAGGGGCTAATTTAACGTAGTTATTTAAACATATTTAGTTTTAGGTAAAACTGAAGTATTTTCTCAACACACAAAAAAATACACGTAAGCCATGTTAATCAAAATAAAGTTAATTTGGAATAGTATTCATTGGAAACGTGCAGGTATGTTGCTGTGAACAACACGCCGAGCGTCGTCACACTACACGTAATGGTTTCTATAGGCTGTTCACGGTAAAGTGAGCACTTTTGAAAGCCCTCCTATTCGGGACCATAGTGAATGAATATATTTTATTTAAGCTTTAGACGTTAACTTCCGAGTGCGGTGGAATATACACACTGTGATTATTACTGATAAAAAAAAAATTGGCTGAAAATAAAGAGAAACTAGGGACTCAGAAGTGCCCACTTTACCGTAGACAGCCTATAGAAGCGATATCAACACGCCCAAGGGACTTTTTTCGGATCTCGGGGTTCAGTTAGCTTCCCTGACCCTATTATCCCCCCCCCTTTCCCCCGTTTTTTTTTCTAAAAAAAAAAAAAAAAAAAAAACCCGCATGTTTATATAGTGAAATTTTTTTTGGACAGACGTCACTATTTAAAAAGCAATAATAAAAATAAGAATTAATACGCGCGGTACGACCTGTCTTATTATCTGCACGAACTCGTTCTCCCACCCTTTTATAAATATGACTTTCACTGCTGCCTGGTCGATGAACCTGGTCGCACGGAACTTGCCAGTTTCTCTTGGAAAGGGCGATGGCGTCGGAACATCCATTTTTAAGGTGGCCGCCTGGTTGAAGGCATTTTAAAAGTCTGAGAAGGCCCAAAAGCGTGGGAGCGCTAGGGGCGAGCGAGACACGCGCATCAACTCTCTCATCGCCTCTACGCGCAAAGCACTGGACTGGCGTGCAGTCTTGCCGTCGATAACGCGCCTCTATGAGACTTTCAGCGGATACCCTACCATTTTATGACGTGTTAATAAAAATAAAGGTTTGATGTACGTCCTTATTCCTTTTATAATGTTATATACCGGAGTGTTTATACCTAAAAATGACCGTGAAATCACCGGTTTGAGCCATTTTCACTAGGACAAAAACATTCTTTAGAGAGAAATGGAGGAACTGAAAAACGTACAGAGACGGGTAACGTTTCTTAAATGCTATTCGTAAGCAGGCCTCACTCAGACACGCTTGGACGGTTTTTTAATAAAAGGTTTTCTGCTGGAGCTCTGCACACAGTTTGGCGGCCTACCCAGGCGGCCGCCATGTTGTCACGCGAGTGTCTCACTGTCAGCAGTGGCGTCTATTCTAATTCTCAACAAATATTGGAATATTTCTATGTAAATATTTTTCAGGACTGAAATGAAAGTCGATATTTTGTTGCAAATTTATAAATGTGGCTATTGAAACGTAAATGCTGTCGTTGAAAAGTGTCAAAGTCCGCAAAAATTACTGCCAGGAGCACTTTGTGTACGATATTTATTCTCCTGTAAAACGGTGTTTTAAAATACATGTATAGGGATAGTGATGTACATTTCCTGACCGACTGCTGTATTAAAACCCCATAGTCACCGCCGCAATGCTTGCTTATGGCCGGATGTGACCTTGAGATATATTATATTATTTACTAGACATTACCCTTATGACTCTTCAAAGAGCCGAACTTTTTTCCCTTGACTTTGGTAATACTTAATGGTTTCGTCGCATAACATATCAGATAAACGATTACTTGTTAGAAAAAAAAATATAATTTGAAAAATAACACTCATTGTGAATATTTTATTTATTTTTGCTTTAAAAAACAATAATCTTAACTTTAATACCTTGATTTAATCAAATTTCCAAAAAATTGAATATAAAATAAATAAATAACCTGTCAACTTTTCCCACTTTTGAGACGTCTAGGAAAAAAATACATAAATTCAAAATTCCTATATCTATTTCCATTTTTTAAAAAAGTAATTTCCCTCTATTGTCATGATTTTTCAGACTATTATTTTATATCACAAAGGAAAATTATGTAATACGTTGAAAATATAAGATAATTTCAGTCCGTTGAGTCCCTGTGTCTACGATCGCGCACACGTTGCACGTGAATGATACTTATGACCGGTAGTGTACACAGTAAATGACCTTCCACACGATCAAATTTTTCTTCAAATTAACTTAAATTTTAATTAAATTTAATTAATTGAATTCAATATGACGTCATAGAAACGTCATGAACGCCACCATTTTCTTTTTAAATTTCTTGAATGTCTCATTTTCCATCAAAATTTTTAGTTTAGAGCATGTTCTAAATTTTTTTTTATTCCAAAATCTAAATCGCTTTAGCACAGCTTTTCTGATAGTATTAATGGAAGTAATCGCATAACAATACAGTGTGTGCGCACATTTAAAGTTTTTAACAAAATAAGTATGCATATTTGATAAAAAGAAAATATACCATAAAACGAAGAAAATCAGTTCGGGTTTAACCAACTATTTTCGTGTCGTGCATGAATAGAAGATACTTCAAAAAATTTACTTTAGATACTTTTTAAATTAGTTTCATTAAAAAACGCGTGATAAATTTTCACGTGGAGACTTGAAAGTTTATTAAATGCAATTTATTGAAAGGCTAATTAAGAGATTTTTTAGTTCAATACATTGAATTCAATAAGTATTTGATCGTGTGAAATGGCCGTAAGGCGTCAATGACCAGTCTTCCTCGTGCATAATGTGATCTGTGCAACCTTATGCACCTCTTTGACATGGATGATTAATGCCAATATCATCGAACACGCCGCATGCTCACTGGCTGCAAAGATAAGTTGCTCAACACAAGTACAGTGCATACCAAAAAAATACCTGATTGCAACACTTGAACTCTGGAATTATTTAGTGACCTAACGGTTTAAGGAGCTGCAACTAGCGTTCACTTAGAATGGAATTAAACAATATTCTTAGTGAAACNGAGCCAGCAGGAGCTTGTCCCTAAGTTTAACGTGTTCCCAAATAATAACGCGAATTTTGCATGTCTCTACCCATAGGTAGGGGCAGTGATATTTCGCGAAAAGATTTCGAGACGAGATACAGTTCAAAGCAGTGTAGGGTTTCCCAGCATTTGCGATTGGCTAAAACATGTTCTGGGACGTGTTAATTGCTTGTGCGCGAATCACGAAGGTTTACAGAATATTTAGTGGCTTGGTCGAATGCAGAAACGACACCAGCAGCCAATGGAGGCACGACAACAGCTGAGGTGTATATATATATATATATATATATAGTGTTCATCGTGTTTTACGCGAAAAATCATCTGTTGGCGATTAACTACGCATTTTCAAACCAGCCAATGAAAAATGTCCCTGCTTATAACTGTAAGCATTTGAACAAATACATATAGTGCCAGGCTCCCATGTAGTTAAGTTGGCAGCGTGATAAAAAGTAGTAGTTCCATTTCGTGAACTCCAATTGAAAGTGTAAAGTTTTAATTTGCGGACGCTGAATTCATTAGATCTAGTTTTCTGTTTGTTTTGTGCGCATGTAAGTAATAATTGGCGTACTTTAGTATATGCGCAGTTTCTTCACACTTTTAGAATCAAACCTCTGAAAAATCACCCCATGTGTGTAGTTGTTTCCTATCAATGTCGTTTATCTAACGTTTTATACTAATGTTTAACGTAAAAGTACCTTAATTTTGGTTACATTAAACTTTTACTTATTTTTTATCTACACATTATAAAATTTAATTTACAATGAAAATGGATAAAAACAGGGAGAAAATGTATGTTGGTAATGCCTAGTAATAAATAGTTCTTATGAAAAATTTTATTACACTGAGTGTGCACGAATGCGGTGAGCTGTCATTTTGGTGTAAATTTTTAGAGGTTAAACTTTGTTTAAATGAGGCGGAGTAATATCCTGGAAGTAGAACTTTAGCAGGGCTTCAGAAAAGTGTGAAGTAACCGTGAATGGAGTATATAATACAATTTATCATTTTGATAATTTAAACCATTATTTTGGTCCTCGTTGGCCGTGCAACGTAAACGTCGGCAAAATACTCTGTATACACCGCATATTCTCGCTCAGTCCCAGTCGGGAATGTTTGCGAGTGAGAATTGTGGTGGGCGTCGTCATCGGTCTGTGGGTTTTCTCTGGCTCCTCCCGTTTTCCCCACCACCGCATTCCACCACTGCTCCAGCAACTCCTCAAGCCAACACCGGCACGTTTTTTTTTCCTCGTCATTTTTACGTCCAAGTTTTTACGTGGCACTGTGGGTTGTCTGCGACTTACGACGAAATGTTGCTATTGCTACATATTTCGCGAATTCGTCTGGCAACAAGATAGATTCCACAATACTTGGTGTGTACTCGAACTTCAGTTAGCTGTTCATTGGCTGTTGCTCCAGTTTTAGCGCAGGCAGCATGGCACTCGGTTCTCTATTTGCTGTAGGTTAGTTAGTGGCTCGAATTCGTCCAAGACGAGACTTGCATACTGCGATCCTGGCACGAAAACTAGCTTGCTCTCGATTAGATTCACGAAACTTCCGGGTCTCTGATTAACGGACCAGTTAATCAGGCGCGACATGGGATTATTACTCGACTGCAAGTCTTATTTGTCATCAGCTTCGCTCTGTCCTCGCGTCTTTACGTCAGCTAAAGACGCGACAATTGCTTAGGCACACGGGTGCTCGCCGTGGCTCTCCGCACGCTGAAGACGTCCGGAGGGAGTTAACACCTTCCTCGCGAGTTACGTGTCGCGACGTAACTTTGTGTAAGACCTGCCTTCTCCAGCGCAATGCGGAACGTTAGCATCTTAAAGTCACACCCTACCTCTTTGTACAGTCGATTATATCAACAATAGAAAGGAGCTTTTGCCAGTTGTTGTTCTCGCTTATGCCTATCCGATAAATAAGATAAAATGACATGTGTTGTATAAGTTGAAAAAAAAAAAAAAAACATTTTAAAGACTTATGTGTAGGGGCAGTGATATTTCGCGAAAAGATTTCGAGACAAGACACAGTCCAAAGCACTGTAGGGTCGTCCAGCTTCTTTGATTGGCTAAAAAAATGTTCTGGCCCGCGTTAACCGTTTGCACACGAATCACGAAGGTTCAGTGTCGGAGTTACTTAGTCCTTAGTGGCTTGGTCAAAGACGGACACGGCACCAGCAGCCAATGGAGGTATAACAACAGCTGAGGTGTGTATACAGTATTGAAGTCTACTGTGTGCTCCTATTTTCACGCGAAATGTCACTGGCCCTAGTCATGGGACACACCGCCGTGTCTGATGACGTTCGCCTGTGTCGTATCGCGCAGCACTCTGCACGAAGCGACATCCAGTGTCCTTGTTTAGATACAATATTCGACACACGTGGACCGCCTACTGACGATTGCTCTGTGTTTAAATCTGCAATGTAACAAAAGAAATAGAAAATACATGTTGGTTATATATGAGCTTGTCGGTTGACTCTTATTTATTATTACTGAAGCAGCTATTCTCATGAAGAATAAATTAAAAATTAGTTTGTTATATTTAAATGTTAAGACTGATGTTTAAAAGCTGTTTTTATATTGAATACAAGATGTCATCTAAGAGAGCTTGTAAGTTATTACAAATTTAATTTGATGGCTAATTTACACAAAGCAAGTTTCTCAAACTGAGTTCCTACAAATTTTTGCTAATACCTAATTACTTCTAATATTGGTTCCAGCTTTATTATTCCTACTCTGGCTTTGTCATCCTCAAATCTGAAGCTAGTCGTGAAATTTAAAAATTTTCATCAAGTACATCTATTAATTACCATAATAATGCAACACTTGTTATATTTAAGGGTTCTTCGTGAGGTTGAAAATATTGTACCGTCACACTTAAAAAAAAAAATATATATATATTTTTTAATATGTAACAAGAAATTCTTTTGCGCAGAGATACACTTGAATACAGTTTATCCTGAACACCCGGGAAAAGAGCTTTGAAACGATTCCTCAAGCAAAATGATACAGAAAACTTAGCGTAACTATTGACCTAAAGTGTTTATTAAGAGAAAAACGCGTCCTTCCAACCGACATTTTAAATTATTTTGTCACAATAATTACAAACTGCTCTCGACCGAAAAAGCAGATTCTTGAATAGTCTGTCCTTTCTTGAACTGAGGCGTAAGTCTCCGACGATATGTATGATATCTTAATTCCCGTTCGTTAAATAAAAAACAAAGATGTCCCCTCAACTGCAAACTTTCTAACCTTTTTTCTCGAGAACCACTCATATGAGGGTATTACGCCAAACCAAACTTGTTTCGCTAGTTTTAACATGTAGTTTATATACACTATTAAAAATTCGATAACACCATATGGTTGGATAACAGTGTACGATAATAACATGACGCCCCTTTTTATAGCACCCACATATGCTGTTCCATATTGAGTAGTTTAAAATATTGCGAAATAACAATAATTTAGAATAAACATGTTCGAGACATTGGGGTGGTATTTAATTAAAGGTATAAATATGCCAGTGTCAAATATTACTTCCCAAACATTCCGAACATCAAGTCAAACGGGACCTACGTGACAGTACAGTGTAGACGCACGCACTGAAACAAGCGTAAAAGTGCAGGTGAGATGGCCCAGTTTCCGGTTGGTGTTGATTGGTGGTTGATCCTAAAATAATCTAAATTCGCGGTTGGTGTTGATGGTGGTTGGCATTGTAGCTAGTTGGAGTGCATTGAATTTTTACCACCAACCGACCAATCAGAGAGTGTTCTGAACGAGTGACAGTGACAGCTTTGAAATGGCGGAAAATAATTGTGAGAATTAAAATACCTATATTAAGCTGGCGATACGCGCTGTTACTCAGCAACTAATGATCTTTAGGCCTAATATTATAAATACCACGTGTAATTGCATGAAAGCTGAAGCAAACTATACGACTATATTGAAGTTGCAGGCTTTAATGAAGCGATTGCACGATCACAGACTAATTTGAGTTAACTATGTGAATATCAAATTTTTTATAAAATGCATTACATTTAATTTTTAGCATAAGGAAATAATAACTTTGTGGTTTTAAAATGGCTTACTTTGGTAGGCTCTATTAAAAAAGTTTAAATCTCAACAATTCAAGTTTAATTAGTTTAATTATAAAAATTCAAATCCCAGCAATAGCCAATTAAAAGAGTGGCTAGCCCTTTCTTAAGACTTTACTGCTATCTAGCGGCAAAACCACGAAAAAATTTACACCAACGCAGACACTGACTATTACGTCGTAGGGTCACCCGAATTTCGCAAAAAGATTTCCAGGCATGTTCAAATTTCGATACCCAACGGACATCTCAGCCTCGTGAGAAAACATTTTCTTACTCGACTAACCAATCAGAATTAGATTATTCTGAATTTACGACTGTTATTCGCGGGCAGACACCTAGCACGTAAATGATCGAGTCACGAAAGTTGACCTGAGCTGAGAACTACGGCCGTCGACGGCTGTCTCCCCGAGCGCGGACATGCGCCGTTCATGCGCGCGGGCCGTCCCCTTCTGAAAGTTTCCTTCAATTTCTAGGTCAGCGCCATGCAGCGCCTGGAGAAAGAATGGGGCGGACTTTCGATTGGCCGCCTCCCCGCCCCACCACCGGGGCCCGCCGCCTCACCAGCCCAAATATCGGCCAACGGCTCGGCGAGGGACGTCAGTCGGGCCGTAGTGAGTCCCCGGCGGCGGCGAGAGACGGTAGTGCAACGCGGGACTGCGTCGTCGTGGTGAGTACCCAGGTCTCCAGTCCCGTCGTGCTGCAGCACTGTCGGAGGTACGCCCCGTCGTACTTGGCGCGTATGTAGACGCCTCAGGACGACCTCCCCGCGGTGCGCCGCAGTACAGTGCGGTGCAGTTCTGTCTGTTTGTAGCACTCATACAGCGACCCTTTACGAATACGACGCAAATACCAACCGTAAAACTATGCATTTCGGAATATAAAGGTGTCGAAATTAAGCCTTATTCACACACTCAGAACTCCAGGAATTTAGCGGAAAAAAATGAAGATGGTATTTTTGTTCCAAGAATCAAAAGCAATAATATTTATATTATTACAACAGAAATACAGTAATTAATACAATCACTCTAATCATCAACCTAATCATTTTCTTTATCATCATCATCATCATCATCATCTTCACATCACAAGCTACGAACTTCTAGAAGTCATATAACTTCAGGGCTTATTATTCTGTCTTTTCTCGGCGCCAGTGTCCTAATAGAAACAATTACAGAGTCAGAAGATATTAAACATTATGTTTATCAGATATCTGTTAGTCACCTCTCTGCTTGACTTGCGACATATTCTCTCCCGGGATCTGCGAAAATCTTTGTTCCGTGCTTCCTGGGTCTCTTCACTTGGCATTACTATCGGAAGCAAAGCCACTTCAATAACGCGAGAGACAGTTAATTAGAATGTTGTTCACTGCAGGAGGAATCGGATACGAGTACTCACAGACGTACAACCGTGCTGTATCAAGTGCGTATTCCCGAACATATTGGTCGCTGACAGCATATCCACGATAAGGTGCGCGATTCATACCATGCCGCTATATCAGGACATCAGAAAGCCCTGTCATCAATGACAAACATGCGGGATCATCGATAAAACGACGGGCTGTATTTCCAACATTCGCTGTACCTTGACCTTGCTTGACAGTATCAATAAGCAGTCGGGAACCACACTTCACAACTCTCTTATTCTCCTCGACATCACTTCCAAATTCTTGCTTCACGTGCAATGACCGTATCTCTAATCTATAACTTGCATGGAGCAACCACTCGAGAAATCGAATATAAGCATGAAGTGCTGATAGCCCCATACTCCAGAGCTTGTTCATTAACTGGTATCTTCTCCATGTTATCTATATCACTCACGATCTTATGGAGCGCTCCACGCAAATTGCAATTTTGACTCGATGCCGTCCCTGTTATTGCTGAACTCATTTCCCCGTCAATCATAGCCATCAACATTTGGTGCGTGGCAGTCAATTCTTCTTGTCCTGGTAACAAAATTTCAAATGGAAGTACTTTTTTTTGCATGTCAATGTATTCGTGCTCTTTTTTTTTAAAAAAGCTTCTCTGGTCTCTTTTTGAAATTCCATTTTAAATGGGCGACAAAATCTAGTTGAAGATGGTCGCAGATTCTGCCAAATCATTACTTTCTTTCCGGAGTTAACATCCTTACAGTACATCTGAAGAGGCACGGCACGATACTTGTCATAAGTAAATGACTATCTTCATATACACTTTCTCCCCAGTCACGTTTGGTTTATACGCTGGTTGGTTGCTCCCATTAAATCCCCACTTAGATATCAAAACAACGATTTTCACGGGATAATCAAGTGCACTAATCACATCTATGTGGAGGAACAAGATACGAGCGGAAGTGGGATCCATAAGCGCTGTTTCGCGTCCGCCAATCCAGTGCCACGCACCCGACGTGCTGTCTAGCAGATGCGCGCGCACCTACTCGTTCGCTCTCTTCTCCGGAGGCGGCAGAAGGCGGCACGTAATTTATATATACTGTATATTGTAAGGGAAGGTTTTCTGGTTCGACTGGTAAAACATTTAGCGTGGGGCAAATTTTGCAGGTCTGCGAACGTACAAATATGTATGCAAGTTCCCGGTGGAGCCGGCGCTGGCCTCACCAACCAGAGTTTTCCTCACCAAACCTCCCCTCCTGGTGGCCGATACCTATTAAAAGGTTATACCAGAAGCACTTATTTCTACTGTACGTTAATCTCCCACAAACAAAAACCTAAATCGGCTCTTTTGTATCGCAGGGTAACACCGGGAACTTGCGTTTTTGAAATCCGCCATGCTGGGCCGAACAGTATCTAATTGGAAAACCTAGTGAATTTAATCATGCATACCTAACGGGTACTGCGCGAGTCCTTCTTTCACGAAAAATTAAGCATGGCGGCATAAACCTTAGCACAAACACGGCTAAGTGCGCAGAGAGCTTTAAGGAAAATAAGATAATTGTATAAATTTATATTTTAAAACTATCTTATAAACATCATGATAGACGGTTCTTTGATGGTCAAACATGATAATTGTATCACCTCGTCACCTAAGAACACAGGAATACGAGTCACCTTAGACTCCAGTAGCTCACAAAGATGGCATCTATGTGATACAGCTACTTTGCAGGTTCCTCACCGCTAAAGGAGAGAAACAAATGCGTTATTTCTTGTAGTTTTTACAGCACTAGACATTGCTTTATATTATTAATATATTATCAATGTCTCCTGATAAGCCTTCAGGCAAAATATCGGGGGACGTTAATAAACCCTTTGCAAATACAATTTTTACAAAAAAATTAACCCCTCAAGGTCACCTCCGGCCTTAGGAAGCATTACTATGGGTCCTCCCAAGGCTGCGATATGTATATTCCTACATACACAGTATTTACCGCAAATTATATCTGTAACAATATAACATTGTTAGATGCGCTGCAAGCCAATGGATGAACCTACAGAGGCGATTTTATCATTTTCTCTCTTCCTTCAACAAAACTGCCCTCTAAAATATATTCACTTCGAAACGGGCGTTTTCACGTTCACTTATGTGTATGTGCAGAAACACATGTGCATGGTATTTAGAGTTGTCTAGGCACTTACAGCGCACTTTCATGTTCATTATTACACCGTGAAATTATAAATCACAGCTGAGAATCTGAAGAGGCGAGTTGCCGACGTTAAGTCTGCACTCCAGTTCGGTGCCTTGTGCATAGAGGCGATGAGACATGTGAAGAGCGTGCCTGGGTCGCCCTTAGCCACCCCGCGATTGTAACCCTCGGACACGCGGAGTACGTCCAACCAGACAGAGGACTTGCGGCCGCCGCCTACCTGTCGCTTGAATGACGTCGGAGAGTGTCTCTTTACGAAACCACTCAAGTTGAGTTGAGAGATTTGGGCGGCTCTTAACAACGAGGTCTTGAGAGCCGGTGAGGCGAGAATGGAGCAGCGCCGGAATGCAAGGACGCGGTAAACGGGAGATCCTCGATGTAACGCGCCGACCAGCGGTATCGTCCGGCACGATTCCCACTCGCGGAAATCCGGGAGCGACCCGGCCGGGGATTGAACCCGGTTCGCCTTGGTGAGAGGCGAGCACTCTAACCGCTCAGCCAGTGCGGCCCCACCGAACGTGATACCGATGTACGAAAGGAAAACACACTTCAGACAAGGTACGAGAAATACTCCCAATACATCACGCACATTATAAATGATATTCCCGAGCCGTCACACACGGTTAAAAACGGCTTTTTCACACTGCTCATAATATACTGGTTGGAAACACGGGAAGCTATCATTGGGACCTGCACTGAACTTTGGTGCAGACTTTCTACCAATAAAATGATATGGTCGCCGCTTAAATTCCCTTAGGTACACGCAACACGACGGGAACACTGTGCGCCAGTTCAGCGCCTTGCACTTAGGAGCGATGGAGCACTTGGCGCGCGTGTCAGTGTCGCCCTTATCGCTACAAGTAGGCGGGACCCTTAACGGCCCTATCTACCCAGTCAGCAGGCGCCAACTTCAAATGGGCAATCAATGTTAAACGAAATTCCTTCTCATGGCGTCAATTTAAAGATAACTATTTAAAAAAATATATTTATTCATATTTTTTTTGTTATACGTAAATTTCAATATTATATTTTAGAAAAAAAAAATTAAACAAAACAATTGGCGAGATGTCTTAAAGTAGCAACATTCCTTAAGAAATTGCACGTAGAATACTTTTTGTTTGAAACAGTTATCTTTAAAACTGACGCAATGAGAAGGAATATCGTGTAACATTGGTTGCCCACTTGAAGTCGGCTTCTGCCGGCTTGGCAGGTAGGGTCGCTAAGATGGCCACGCGCCCTGGTAGCCTAACTGTATGCAGAACCGCTCAACGTGCAACGTGCTCGAGTGACGTTTTCTTAGGAATAGCATTAAAAAAAACTTTGCACGTGTGTGCACCAATTCCAGGGTCTCCATTGTCTCACAAGCCAATTTTTCCACAAGTGTAAATGTCAGACTCGCGCGTTTTCGCGGTCATTTTTAAGTACGAAATCCCAGCGAAGATTCTTAAAAAGTCTCTTACAAGTACGGCAGCACACCTTTATCTTCGGTATTACGGGATGGAACTATACTTTCTCCGCCGGAAGTCTCGTAGAGGCGCGTTATCGACGGCGAGACGGAGCGCCAGCTCAGCGATTTGCGCATAGAGGCCAGGATGCTGCGTGACGCGCATGCCTGGGTCGCCCTTAGCGCTACGATGCTTGTAGAGGCCCCGGACGAGCAGAACATCAGCAGCCGGGCGGAACCCTTAAACCCCGGTGCCGGGATTGTAACGCCGGTAACGGTGTCCTTGAACGTAACTGGGTTTTAAGGTCATGAGCCGCGAACCACTGTACGTGATGATTCACGCCACTGCGAAGAGAACCAGTCGCCGGAGATACCAACTGCGACACACCAACAACTTCTGTTCTTTACTTCGTTCGTCTTTGCTCTTCGGGCACGCTAAAACCACACACACACGCCACAGTTTGAAGGCGGAAATAAGTATAAAGATACCGTCTATATATTTGAGGTTTGTGCAAACGTACCGTTATAGGTCATATAATATTAAATCTTCTACAAAGTTGAGCTGAATAACTGTGCAGTGCCAATCTGACACAGCTCCAGTATAAGAAAACGGGTTTGATAAAATGTTTTTTTCCCATGAAACTTTCCAGAAAAGTATTTGAAGTATTACCTATCAGCTCATTTAACTGGCAGTTAAACCGTTATTCACGCGAAACAGACGAGCATCATTAAAATATAGGCATAATTAAATGCAACTGTGCTGCGTGAAAATTATCTTCTTACTGTACGTGGATTGCGTTTTGACCATGTGTACCTGCGTGTGTAGAGCGAATACGACATTTTCGATCGAAGAACCTCAATTGCATATTCGTCACGAAAAAAAAAAAAAGTTCAAACATACGAACAAAAGGGCTAAAGTGATTCCTATTTGTAGAATCTGTTTCCGAATTCAAACTGAACTATTAGTTTGTTGTAAATATTAAAGGAAGCATTTAAGATTGACCACTAAGTGAGTGGATAGTGCGTATTCGAACAAACATCTGCAGCCATCCTACGACCACCGCTGTTATTAAATGATTTCATATTAAAAAATTATCGGGGTCGACACCCGTATTTATAATTGATTTCCTTGTCGCGGAAGGGCACTTAATTCTTAAATGACCAATTGTAATTTTATATTTTTTGTTTTATACTTTTTAAAGTCGAAATCAGCGAAAAAGTAAATTGCATTATGTTGTTTCCCGAGTTTCAGTTTTCCATGAGTTCGTATTTCAATTTCCTATATTGGCAACATCGTATAGTGCTTTATTTGCGTCCCGTGCGTGAGACACGCGTCTACAATTGTTCTGAAGTAATTACAAGTTGTATAATAAAGGAAACATTTTCACGAGAGTAGTTGTGTTTACTATCCTTCTCTTACGGTGTCTTAATCAAACACGTCGTTTGGTATAAAAAAAAGAGGGCGATGGTTGTGCTAATGACCTGAATTAGAATTAACGGCATCAAACTACCACGCTAAGTTTGTTTCCCACTAACCAACGAAACATCGTTCATATCACGGGACGTCTGATCCGACCGTTTTTCGCGAGGGAGTGATGTGCACAATCGCCTTAAGTTCGCTTCACAACGGCGCCGATAATCGACGGCTACATTCCTTCGTGGTTTCACTATCAAGTGACAGTTCTTGTCTCAGACAATGATGAAATCTGTCAGCTCGGAGGAAACGTTTTAATAATGCGCGGAGGCGTCAAGACACGCGAAAACATGAGCAATCATTAACTTGTAGGATTTAACAAAAAAATCAGTGTCTCGGTTTTAAATCTTACATAAATAACATAAAGCAAACATCTTAATATATACGGCGGTTACTTCTGTAATACAAATAGCTGTGGGCCAGAGTGCGGGGTGAAAGTTCTGGGTTCGAGTACCGAGCAATCACGCTGGCTGCGCAGAACTAGTCTCCCGTGTTCCAACATTGAACTGATTTTCTGCCAGTACGACTATCACAAACGACGTGGATATGATTTGAAGTTAAAACACTGTTTACGTGAACAAGAGCTTTGAGATGTTCGTATACCTCTTCTGACCAATTTTTAGTGCAGTTTGATTAGTTTGAAATCGATAAAAGTATTTTTATTCATATGAAAGGACTTTTCTTTTGAAAATTAAAGTAGGCATCAAGAAACACGTTCAACGGTGTTGACCACGTGACTTTGAGAGCTGTGATGGTTTGGGGTAGGTCAGTGCTGGGTACGTGCGTAGAAGACTATATATCCAGTCTGTCTCATCTTTGGCGAGTGAGTGAAGACATCTGCGTTTTGAGAGCTGATGAGCGTGAAGCGAGGCGAGTACGGAGCAGCGTCGGAATGCAAGGGCGGGGGGAAAACGGGAGATCCCCGAGAAAACCCGCATGACCAGAGGCATCGTCCGACACGATTCCCACATGCGAAAATCCGGGAGCGACACCGATGGGAATGGGAGCCGGTTCGCCTAGGTGAGTAGTCTAACCACTACACCACCGCGTGTACGGTGTTGCAGTGGAGGCTCCCGGAGAGTGTGGGGAGCCGGAGGTGTGTCACACGCGCATGCGTACGCCTCCGTGTCTGCACTGATAGGTGAGCATCGCGTGTCCTTGGTTTCCGTGCAAATACGGCGCAGACGTTCCCGGGAAGGACATGCCAGCTGCAGACGGAGTTGCCCAGAGGTCCTGTTCTCTAACTGTTTACTGTATTTATATAAACACGTTTACCTCTTTAACCATCTTTACCAGGCGAAACGGTATTCTGTTGCAGCCACAGTAGAGGACGAAGCTTTGCAATATGAATATTAGGAAATTTTGTCCCGTGTCGACGTCGATTTTCAATACTTTGCGGGAACAATATATCTCATCGATATCTGTGTGGTTACCGTATACCCAAACAACATCGACACACGTACTTGCATAGCGTACAGCCCTAGCTACGTCCTGGTCTGCTCAAACGAGATCTCAGCATCCGGCACTGCCTCCAGAGTTCATAAAACTACGCGGCTCAAACCGGCTATGCCATACAGTAAAACTGCAGTTGAAATCGAAAATATGACGTAGTATGATTGTGATTACTCATTACGTTTCGTTACCACGCACGGCCTCAAATCTTGTCATAGCGTTTTCCTAAGGATAACTATGAAAACATTCTAAAATCGAAAGAATTGAAGTCTCCCCAAACCAGCGAATATGACTGGTGGTATTCACAGACTTAACAGTTACTTCTACTGGTTCCTAGTGAATTGTACTGGTGTGGCAGTGATTCCGCTGCTTCGCCAGTAGATAACAGCTCCTTAAGTGAAGATTTCCTTCACCACCACTGCGGTTCTTCTAAGTACCACGAACATGATACACAACGAAATTCCGCTATAAATTGATGGTTGTTATTTATTACAGTAGACCTATTTCCCCTCCTTCTTTCCAACAGTATAAAGTAACTGTGCACTTGGTGATCACATTCACGGCGACGGCTGTAGGTAGGGCAGTCACGGTTGTGCCTTCATACCAGTCACGGTACGGAATTGTGCTCTGGATTCCGCGGTCATGTCACGCGCCCTCGGCTGCGCGCTACTTCCTCTGAGCGGCCCGGCTTCCATTACCGACGACGTAGCGAGTCGTGTGTATACTAAGGCAGCGCGTATACAAATAACGATAACATCGGCAGTGATTTCGCAAAAGGGAGGAGGAAGAGGGTGGGTATTTGTCTGGCCCTTCCCCCACGCCAGCTTCAGACTGTATCCGAAATAACCGTTTAGTATACTAGTATTTTAGTATTTAGTAGCATTCAATTCAGACACCGTCGATAGTCGCTTGTTTAGCGATGGTTGCGATTTGATGATTCCAAATTTGGTATTTATTAAGTTTCGTCGCACACTAAAAACGAAATACTTACACACCAAATACGTTCTAATTTTAGTCTACTGATTCGTATCACGTGATATTTTAGTAAACTTAAAGTGCAAATTCAAACACGGCCTCAATTAGGGACGAGGGGGATTCCAGAAGAAAACAATATCGATTAGCATTCATACTTTATACATATTTACTAAAAATAGAGATCAATAGTAATGTTAAATGGTAATGTCTTGTACTAGTATGGCAAGAACTTTGTGTGAATAGGGAACAATTTGTGTGTAGATACTAGTATTATTCATTTCAAAACTGAATTTTGGGAAAGGGCGCTTTTCCAACCACCATGGGCGCCATACTCTCGACCAGACCTTCCCCCTTCGCCATCCTAACGATTAAGGGACCGCCCTAGAAAAAAATTTAACGCCTCAAGATCACGTACGGCCGTAAGGAAGCGTTGCGACGGAGATAGCAAGTAGCGTGAACAAGCTTCACGTGTGTGATGTCTCGTCAGACTTTTAAGCTGTGGCTGAAATGTTTCAATAAAATAATCTGTTCAGAAAATATACAGCATTGTCGTTATACTTGAAAACACTATTTTACAGAACAACAAATATCGCAGAGGGCTTCTTACAGAGAATTTCGCTGACTTTGACACCTTTCAACGACCACAGTTATGTTTCAACAACCAAATTTGCGAATGAGCAACCTAATTTCATTTATATCCTGAAAACATATTTACAGTCGTCGTATATATTTTTTAAAATTATAATATACACAACTGCGTACAATGGGACCCGTATGACAACTAGGCGGCCCAGGAAGGCTCAGATTGCCCAAGGTATCGGCGGGGACTGTCGTACGCACGCCGGCGCTTGCAAGCGCACCAGCCTCGTCAGCAATGCAGAGCCATCAACGCGGCCCCCATGTCGAGTAGTAGAACCTACTACAGGCTGTATTTGCTTTATATCCGGATGAAATGTCAAAAGCAGAGAGGAAGACAGTACTGAGAGCGTCCGATTGCAGCCGCGATAACCCCTGAATGCATACAGTTTTACACAATGGTTGCCGTGTACGATTGCAGTTTCGTACTGATTAAGTTAGCTTTCTAGAAAATAAACGCTGTTTTCGAAAATAAGTTTTTCTCTCTCGCATTACACAAAATATAATATGACTGTGGGAGATCTACGATGGACTAAAAAAGGTTGTGGTAGATACATTTGATTATTGTAAAAATACTGCCGGCATAGAAAGTTAGGTTGTAATTTTGAAAATAAGTGTGTAGTCCACTTAAAAAAATGTCAGTTCACATATCCTACTGCAATACTACTTGTCTGCCAAATTTGATAGCAATCGGTTGGTTGTTTTCCAATTTATTTGTGTGCCACTAACTTTCAAAATGGCGGACAAAAGAGGCTGTGGACAGACACGTTTGGTAGTTGTATTGAATACTACTAGAATACAAAGTTAATTTGAAATTTACTACATGGTTTCGTAGATATAGCATATTAATCTAAAAAGTTTATATAACTATCAGTTGGAAAAATAAGTGTCTGGCCCACTAACGTGTCAGTTTGCATTCCCTACTGTTTTCTTATCACTTCAATGCCAAATTTGGTAAGAACCAGTGCATTTTTCCTCGCGATATAACATAAAAACTTTATTTTTCATGTGGCGCTATCATACAAAATGGCTGACAAAAGAGGTTATGTATCGATACATTTGGTACTCGCAGTAGATACTTTCAACATACCAAGTTTGGTCGAAATTGGTCAAACGGTATGGTAAATATAGCAAATGTACCCTCAAACATTTATATTGCCGCCATTTTGAAAATAAGTTAACTATATATTTAACTTGTAAGTATTAAAATGGCCTACAATAGCGTTACTTGTACGCCAAATGTGGTAGTAATCGGCTAGGTAGTTCGCGATATATATTGTGAAAGTTTTATTATTTCATGTTACACTATCTTCGAAAATAGCAGACCAAAAATTATATTACTTCCTAGACTACATGCTCACATCATGCACTATCAACGCACAACATTTTGTTGAAATACGTTTGATGATTCCCGAGAAATTACATAATGTCCTAAATTTTAAAGTTTTCGCCATTTTGAAAATAAGTACCCGACGTGATCGAAAACTATACGAATTTAATATACTTGTTAAGTACTATATGTGAACGGAGTAAGGAAAAAGATCGTGAACGAACGGGACAAACGACGACTGACGAGAATCATTAAACGTGACAGACGTACAACCCTTTCTCAAATTGGCGCAGATTGGATTTGTGGACTGCCCTGCAGGATTCATGGTGTGAATTGCCTCCTGCATACCTTCAGACATTAGTCGAGTCCATGCTACACGATATTAGGCAGGTGTACCAGTTTTTTTTGGCTCTTCAGTGCAATTTAGAAACGCACAACTTAGAACAGTCGTAGAATAGAAAAACACAACGCAGAACCACATAACTTAGAACTATCATACGTTAGAAACACACAAGTTGGAACCACGTAACTTATAAAATGCTATGTAATGTGTTTCTAAGTCCGCTATTTCTAAGTTGCAACAGCACCGCAGCCAGCATCTCAGAGCAGGCGAACAGATAGATATACTGTCGGTCGCACTTTCTCCCACAGCGCCGGCGCGGTAAGTGTCACGCCCAGTCATGACGTCACGAAGCCGAGGGGAACTGGCCACAGGCACTCCCCCTAGCCCTCGAGGCCCGCGTAACACTGCACCTCGCCTTCGCACCAGTTCCGCAAACTAAGGTGCACCCACTCCCGCCTTCTGCTGCGCACGTACGCGGCACTGACTTGCACGTACGACACTGACAGAGCCACGTGGTCTACACTTACTAACATGTTTCATTACTAGAGATGATGGTTTATCGCGGTTAAACGTTGACTGTTTGATAGGATTCAACGTACCGTACACACGTCCGACAGTTTTCCTTCCTTATTGGCTGTCATGCATGTATGAAGCTACTGCCCCCATTTCACTGGGCCAATGAGGATTCTGATACTATAAGGCAGGACGTTCGTGATTGGCCTGGAAACAACTTAGCCGAGTCAAAACCTTATTCGTCCAATCATGAAAGAATAAACTAGTTAAGAGTGTTATAGAAAAGATGTTGGCTTAAATTTTTTTTCGCGATTTTCCATAATCTATATTGATTATATATATTTTTTCAACAGATCCATTCTTTACTATGAATAAAATACTATGCCTGAGTTGAGTATTGCCGAGTTGCTTTAGAAATAAGCCTCCCACCAAGGCGAATCGGGTTCAATTCCCGGCCGGGTCACTCCCGGATTCTCGCACGTGGGAATCGTGCCGGACGATACCGCTGGTCGGCGGGTTTTCTCTCGGT
>NQII01001246.1:436116-450562 GCA_002778355.1 Clitarchus hookeri
CGCCTCAACCACCCTCGTCGGCTCTCAAGACCTCGTTGTTAAGAGCCGCCCAAATCTCTTCACTCACTTCGCTAAATTCTCCTCTAAGTGGGTGCACGTGACCGCTATGGATGCTCGTGACTATGTAACGTTCCCCTGCCACGAGGGTGATCTATCTCCCGCGCCGCTTCCCCGGATCGCCGCTAATTAAGAGAGCTCGTGACGATGTTCCCGAAGCCGACCCGGCTTGCCGCCGCTCGGACGGAACTCCGAGGGCAGATGAGTACAGACAGTTTCAAGACGGCCGGCGTCGAGCTTCCAGCTAGACTACGCAGCTCTGTACACACACCCCAAGTCATTTGTTCACTGGCTGCTGCCACACGCGGGACTAGTTTACACGTTCAAGAAGCGAGGAAGCTATACGGGCGACACTACCACGCAGCCCTAGCGCCTCATCGCCCCTACGTGATGCTGTACTGTGCAAACTACATCTGCAACAGTGGGACTTCATTACACGCGATGGAAGCCCTACGATCGTGTAACCGTACTTTTCTCTCACCACTTACGGAGACTACATCGGCAAGCTTTAAATATGCGACAGTGAACCATTTTCGCGAATTTTATTCTCAGTGAATACACTTATAATATGTTGAAAGTACAGATATAGGGACATAGCTAGTTGTTTTTTATTCTTTTCTGACAAAAAGTCGTATTTCCGGAACATTTATATGCCGAGATACGCGTTTTCGCGAAAACAACGATTTTACAGAAAATTCGGCATACAGCTCTTTTTAGCAGTTTAGGAGCGCTCTGAAATGGTGTTTGTAATGTGCGTGATGTCTTGAAAGCACTCAACAGCCCTCGTCTGAAGTGTGTGTTCTTTTCGTAGATGAGCACATTGGACGAATGTTTAATAGTTTTGCAGAAAAAAACGTGAATTATTAACACTTTGTAACGCAGAGTTCAAGCGCTAGGTAGGCGGGGGTGCCTTAAAATTGGTTTCCTGGGGACTCCCCTTAAATTTTCGNACGAACTTTCCCCGGGCCACCCGCCTTTCCCCCGCGCGCCAGGGCCTACCAACCTTGACATCGCACGCTGCTGACCGTGAAAGTGCCGTTCCCACGCGCACACCGCGACAGTCGCACCACGAGCCCTGACCCTCCCCTCCCGCACCTGTTGACTCGAGTGGCGGCTGGGAAATTAGTAAAATAAATATACATGTTATTATACAGTAAAATAAATATACATATACTGTTGTTCTTAAACTTGAAAATGTTTTTTATAGCTGCTGCTTTATGAACGAAAAAACTCCCCCCCCCCCACACCCCTCTTCCCATTCACCCCAAAAAAAAAAATCTCTGCCTGTGCCACTGCTTACACTGGTTCTGTGCTTGTTTGATTATTAAGTCAATTAGCATCCTAAACTTCAAACACTAGCATGAAGTAATTAATGAAACGTTGTACTGACTGGTAGGTAGGCAACAGTCATTCTAGGTTCCCACGGACAAATCAAGACATATTTTTACTACATGCGAAGATGTTTTCGTGCCACCCCCCCCCNCCCCCCCTCCCCCAACAACTCCTTAACAACTGCTCATCACAGATTGTCCTGTTTTTGACTCTCTCTCTCTCTCTTAAAATAATTTTATGGCAGAAATTTCTAATGGTGATATTTCAAATTACAAAAAACTTTCATTACAACAATTTTCTAATTTATTGCAAGATAAAACAGCTAGGCTGTCACTTGTGCCATGTCATGCAGCACCGTGTTTCACTTGGGTCTTGTAATCAGTCTCCGCACATTCCTTGTGTTCACATACTGAATATGCTACATTAGTCACTATGTTGAACACCTCTTGATTCTAAACTCAACCTAACATAAACAATGCAGAACATATATTAAGAGCTAATAGCCCGCAACTGTTTTAGTTCTGTTCCTTGTTTGCATGGTTACACATATCCCAGTAAATAAATATTCTAGGAATGATTTTTTTAGCCATTAAATGAACAAATAAATTATCTAAGATCACATTTTTTTTAGTTATATTGTATTCGAAATGAAAAAATCCTGAAAAGAATAAAAATAATTTTTAGGGCTCGCCTGTGCAGTTTTCTAACTTAAGTAGAACTATATGGACGTAGTTTAATCTGTGGGCTTTAATCGCGTTTAATAAAGACCCGCTGTTAAAGATCTAACTTGAACAGTACAACGCACCAACAGAAGCCTTGCAAGCCCTGCGCGAAAGAGCGATTAGACGACAAGTGCACGTGTTAGCGTCTGTCAGGCTAAGAGCGCTCGCCTACCACGACGAGCTGCGCTTGACCCTGGGACTTTCGCACGTGGGGACTGTACCAGTTCTCTCAGGGATCCCCTTGCACCCCGGAGCTGTCCATATCCACCTCCCTTCACCCTCGTTGGCTCTCAAGAAGACCTTGATCAAAACCACACACACACCTCTACCCTATTCTCCATACATTCTGCACTGCAGTATTTCTAACAGCAAGATAAAACAAACCAGTGGGTATTACACGACTGTGGCCAAAGCACAAATTAAAGGGAACTCATTGTAAAATAGTTTTTGTAACATTATTGGTACCTGAATGTATACTCTTAGACAATAAATGTCCCAGGAAAGTTGAAGTATTCACAGGACAGGTGAACATTATTAATTTTAGGGCTGCCACTTCTATAATCCCTTTATGGGGAAAAAAAAGTTTTAAACCTTGTCCGCAGTTTCCCTTAGGCATGTTCTACAATGATATGCACGTGGATACGGATNGGGAAAAAAAAGTTTTAAACCTTGTCCGCAGTTTCCCTTAGGCATGTTCTACAATGATATGCACGTGGATACGGATCACGGAAGCGGAGACGCGTAACACTCCGTGTTCAATCTACAGTGACACGCATGCGGACGCGGATAACGTGCGGATACACGTGAGAAAGCTGGGCATCTCCCAACTCTTCAGTGTCCGTGTAGCCNGGGAAAAAAAAGTTTTAAACCTTGTCCGCAGTTTCCCTTAGGCATGTTCTACAATGATATGCACGTGGATACGGATACGGAAGCGGAGACGCGTAACACTCCGTGTTCAATCTACAATGAGACACATGCGGACGCGGATAACGTGAGATAGCTGGGCATCTCCCAACTCTTCAGTGTCCGTGTAGCCAATAGGAATAGAGTATTTGGCGAGTGGATATTCGTTTTCGTGGCCATTGTGAGATACAAAGCAATACGTGCTTCAATTTACCGTGGCGATTATAATTTTTGTTTTAATAAATAAGTGCTCATGGTTTGGCAGTAGTAGTTACGCATTGTTAAACACTGTAAAAATATACAAAATGAGATGTGTATATTATCAAACCTATATCAGTAATCTACAGAAGCTGAGTATTTTTTATTTCGTAAATTGCAAGACTGTAAGTTTCTTTATATTGTAGAATGGTTACAATTCATCGCAAGTCCGCTTTCTTACGTATCCGTGAATTGTAGAGCGCGCCTAAGAGGCGGAAGATGAATAGGTACCAAGTAGCGGCCGCAGTTAAGGTCGTTGGCTTTCCCAGCCAGGAAATGCATGTCGTGGCCCGTGAATGTTGTTTCCTAACAGCCTGGCTTGACCTTGTAAGGTTCTCAGTTTTGCTAGGGAGTCGCCTTAAATTAAGATACCCTATCTGTTTAGGAAGTTTTCAATTGCCATGGCTGCTAGGATGTTATGTCTGTGTGATGAGCGAGGCGATGTGATGGTTTCAGCCCACCTTCCCAGCATGACTCAAAGATTTCTGAGCAAGTTGGTAACGAAGTGGTTTGAAACACACGACAATAGCATCCTGCCATCTTTGGCTTCCATGCAATAACTGTACTAAGCAAAGGCCCGTTTGCTGTACTTGTACCCGAAAGTGATCGCATGATGCCACACAAGCAGGCGGAAGTTGAGACTTGTGTTGGTTTCAGATGGGGTGCGAAAGCAAGTTCTTCCCGTTGGATGACGACGGGCACCAGAGCAGCCTGGACGGGGCGACGAAGGAGGTGGCCCGCACAGAGCTGAGGGAGGATGAGGCGATCAGAGCCACCGCCGTCCAGCAGCTCAGGGAGTGGGTCTTCAAACACCCGGCCATCAACAAGTGTCGAACAGGTACGACCGCTACCAACGTAAATATTCTGTCGTGACAGCCCTCTGATGGGCAAGTTGCGTTGAGAGGTTTGTTTGGCACCCTTAACAGTGTAGTCTTGAGCACAGGCAGGGTGAAGTGAAGATGGACCAAGGGTGGAATGCAAGGGCGGGGGAAATGGGAGTGACCTGAGAACACCCACCAACCAATGGCA
The DNA here is from genome assembly GCA_002778355.1 of Clitarchus hookeri. Taxonomy (NCBI): domain Eukaryota; kingdom Metazoa; phylum Arthropoda; class Insecta; order Phasmatodea; family Phasmatidae; genus Clitarchus; species Clitarchus hookeri. Next base: position 440,418 of record NQII01001246.1, read on the forward strand.
ATATCCATCACACCACGTTCCTACAAGCAAAATGCAAGGCAACCCTGCCAGAAATCAAGCCTGCTTTGCCTTGAAGGGAGGTCAGAATAATAGTATGGTCGCTACACCTATGGGGCCCTCAGTAATGCATACAATAGGCAACATGCAAATTTCGCAAATATAGTTGACAATGATACAAACACATTTGTATATGCGCATTAAAATAAAAATGTGCAGTTTATTGCATAAAAATCGGTTTCGACAAAGTTATTTTAGTATTAAAACAGTAACTTTCACGTGAATGCGGAACGCTCTCTCATTGGTTTGAAACGGCTTAACGACTGCTATCAATCTATAACAACCGGGACTGAATATTTAACGTGCCCTTCGAAGCCCGGAAGTGCTCAGATGTTATGCCACTAAACGGTCACCCATCCAATTGTGTGCCGCTAGGAACGTTGCTTAACTTTGGTGATCGATTAAGATCCCTCAGCCAAGCGCGAAAAGTAGTACCTAGGTACACTTTTTTCGGACGCTCGGCGTCAGTAGAACGTAGCTTCTCAGCGAGCTGCTGAGACGGTGGACGAGGCGGAAGCGCGTCGATTCGCTGATGCTCAGAGACAAGCTCAGCGTCGACAAATAATTTCAAGGAACACGTGGCGAGTTTTCGAAAAATCTGCATTTGACTATAACGAAACTTTAGATTACGGTCATCACAGACTCACAAAAATGGATAGAACAAACAAAGCTTGTGTTATATATGATAGTAGTTTACTAGTTTACCATCATATAATATTGTAATTGTTTTTTCCAATTTATTTATTTGTGTATCACTGTAAAAACTCAATTGTCCGGTTCACTAGTTTGATATAACGTAGTTGGTTACTATAGGCTGTCCACAATAAAGTCAACACTTCTTAAGGCCCTGCTGATTTTTTCCCTTTCAGCTAATTTCTATCTTTAATATGTTAATGTTTAATCTTTAATATTTAATATTAGTATTGCCATGTGACTAATAAACACAGTGTATAGATATCACCACTCTCAAAAGTTAATGTCGGAGGCTGGAATAAAATATATTTATTAGCGGTTAATGCTCGGAGGGCCTTAAAAAGTTCTCACTTTATGGTGATTAACCTACACCAAACATCTTATATCCCGGAACAAAATAGTCTGCCTATTTAGCAGGGTAACGCTTGGAACCAGTTGGAGTTACCTACCACGAGATGCTTTACAATATGGAAAGAATTCACTTGATCCATTTGTAATTGCATGGTGCTAATTTTCTAGAAATTCCTTTGCTGTTTTACAACGCAAGCAAATGTTCAAAACAGACACACCGTCAAAACAAGGGTTGCAATGGGTGCTAATAAAAGTCGTTCCCAATATATTTACCAAGTGTCCTGCACGAGGAAGTGAAGTATTTGTTGCTGCCTCGTCCAGACATGGTAGTTATGAAAATGGAAATCTCCAGTTGCCGACAGTGGCTCAGGTGTGATACACCGTGGTTGGCAATCAGTTGCGACAGCGAATAACGGACAAGGGTCGTGCTCGTGTGTTGCAGACTCGGTGTTCCTGCTGCGGTTCCTGCGCGCCAAGAAGTTCAGCGTGCCGCTGGCGCAGGAGATGCTGGAGCGGTACCTCACATTCCGTCAGCTCTACCCGCACTGGTTCCGGGGACTGGACGTCGACGAGCCCGTCGTTCGCGAGATCATACAGGCAGGGTGAGTCTTCGCAACGTGCGGCACCAGTACATCTTACTGAACCGCAAGTATAGAAATACTGAGTGTATGTACGCGCTGCGCGACACCAGCATTTGGCATCACGCTAGTTTAGTGTATTGTACGTCATCCAGCAAACGTCATAAGTTTTGTTATGTTTAATAACACACTTGCGGGTGCACGTGTCTATGAAATTGAATTTTGTGTTACTCTATAAATAAAAATGTATATAACTTCCGTAGAACAGTTTCATTTAATCTTGTGCACAGCATATTGATTATTCCACTATAAACAGAAATAATTTCTCTGCATTAGATATAATATGAGCCATCAGAACAATTTCACATTCTCAGCACCACGCTAATGCGAAACAATGACTGATGACCAAAGTCTTTGCGTTCTCTTTTTTATAAAAAAAAAAATAAAATAAAAAAAAACACCTAGTACTTTTGTCGAATTCTGTACATTAACTAAAAAATTGTAAAATTACAACAGTAGCTGTTTTGTTTGTAAACTGTAATGTCTACAGCCACTGTATAACGACCATGGTTGCACACATCTCAATATCTGGAATCTGGGGCGAAAAAAAAAAATTACGTCAAATCATAAGCACTAAGTAGAGTCAATAACCAGTCACTAATGAATAAATTTTTTATCCTCACACTGCGAGCTTTAAAAATGAAATGTACCAAGGCGCCCAATACAGAAACCAACCAAACATAGCAGTTAGCATAAAGACTGCTTTCCAAACAAAAGCTAACATTTTCAAATAATTTTTTTCTGGTTATAAGACTCTTTCAACGCTTTTATGAAGTGGATCTTGAGCAAAAGATGAACGGTATGCTATGTCGGTGGCAGTGCAAATATTTTAAGTAACTAATGAGTGAAGAAATTATGTTTAGCTCTTAAACACGATAAGATTAAAGCCCCCATCCAATTACAAACCCAGTTACGTCCAGGGATTGTAAAAATATTTGCATCTCGTACCTACGTTAATGTTTTGAAAGACTGCATGGTATGGCTGAACGTATGCAAAACACGTGTTTTAAAAAGTAAACAAAAACTATTTATTTTCTGACTGTAAAATTACTTTTTTCTGCATGAAGTAGATATGGTCTATTCATGGTTTCTTCACACTTTTTGAATTAAACCTTTAATAAATCGCCCCATGTATGATCTGCTTGTTTGTTTCCTAAATAAATCATACACTACAAGCATTTTATATTTCTGTTAACATAAAAAATTAGTTATTTTTTATACATTATATTTTTAAATTACAGTATTTTACATTTTTGATTAACATAAATACAACAAGGAGAAATCAGGTGTGTTGGTAATACCTAGTAGGAAATAGTTCTTATGCAATATATTATTACACTCAGTGCACACGAATGCGGTGCGATGTCTCTTTGGTGTAATTTTCTAGACTCGGTTAAGCTTTGTTTGCATGAGGTGGAGGAGTATACTGATAGTATAACTTTAACAGGGCGTCAGAAAAGTTGGAAGTGAGCGTGAATGGACTAAAACTGTACATTTTCACCCCACCTTAAATCTTGTCTACGAGTTGTAATCAAACTTTCAACACTCTAGGTACCTCGTTCCACTTCCACAGCGAGATGACTTTGGTCGCAGGGTGATTCTACGATGTGCAGGTACTGTAGTACATTATAGATAATTCCCTTAGAAAGATTTACTTTTAGCTCCCTATGACTACTCGACAAGTGAAAATGTCCGTATCTTGAAAGCAAGCCTCTCCACAATTTGCTGTGTTTTTCTGTTGTTCAAATATGATCAACTGTAAAACTGTAAACTGGGATGTGCTTATACCTTTCCGTACTTTACAGTACATCTTGCTTCAATTTTATGGTTAGCTTTCGAAAACAGTGACATTGTAACTATTGTGTTAAACATCACATTTTTTAAAAAGAGTACCATTAAATCATTTCCAATCTTGCAACTGACATAACTTTATGCACTCTTAAACCAGTTTTAAATTCTCTTAAGTGCTTTACTGAAACTCAAAAAAAATTTGTAGCGCAAACATATTAGAGTATGATACAGTGTTTTGGACCAAGGGACTTGTAGATTTATAATTTCCATCAGATGGGTTTTTACTCAAAACTGTGGAAATTATGAATACTCTCTTAATGCATTTTTTTTTCAATTACATAATTCACGACTTTAAAACATTTTCTACAGATAGTAATAGTTTACAAAGTATAAATATTTTTTCGTATTTTAGAATGTACGAGAACACAACTATTGGATATATTATTGTTCCTATGGCAAACATGTAGACGTAGTCAGAACTCAAGCTGAGAAATTTGGGAGCCATTTTGACAGCTAAGTCTCCAGAACCTATGGTGGTGAAATGGGGCAAAGAAAGAATGCAAGGGCAAGGGCAAGGGAAATGAGAGTGTCCTAAAAAATTCTACCAACCAACCAGAACAACCACCACACTTTCCACATCTGAGCATAAACATCTGGGAGTCAAACCCTGAACTACTTGGCACGAGGCCACAGTGCTAGCCAAGACCGCAGTGGCCACACAAAAGTAATTATGACCAAGAAGTTCGCTTGAAGGCGCGTAAGTAGAGCTTAACATCTCGTTGACAGCGAGGTCATTAAGAGGTTAAGCACAATGCTCAGAAAAGCAGGAGTGAGTAAAGTGGATTCAAACCCAGGTCCTCCTGAATGTGAGAACAGAGGTTTACTACTACAACACTTTGTTGGGTTGCTCAAAGGCAGACTTCCAAAGTGCTTGATTACAGTATATTCGTGGTTTCTTTACATTCTTTGAATCTAACCTTTGAAAAAACACCCCATATATGACGTGTTTTGTTCTTTCCCAAATATGCCGTATATCACAAGTGTTTCACACTTATGTTAACATAAAAGTACTGAACTTTTACTTATGTTATCTATGAAATATAATATGTATTTCATTTATAATTAATATGAATAAAAACTAGTGAGAAAACAGGTGTGTTGGTAATGCCTGGTAAGAAATAGTCCTTACGCAAAATATTTTTTACATTGAGTAAGCAAGTATGTGGTGTGTTGTCACTTTGCTGTACTTTTCTAGACTCGGTTAAGCTTTGTTTGCACGAGCCTGGAAGTAGAACTTGAGCAGGGCTTCAGATGAGTTGGAAGTAACCGCGAACGGACTACAGAACTGACCGTGACCCCTCTGTGGTGTGCCGCAGGGAACTTTGACCCGCACAAGTACAGCTCGGCGGACATGGTGCGGGTACACAGCCTGGTGGTGGAGTGCCTGATGGATGAGGAGGACAGCCAGGTGTACGGCTACACCCACATCAACGACGAGTCCGGCCTCACCATGAGCCACATCAGCATGTGGTCGCTCGCCGACATCGCCAAGATGACCAAGTGCGTCCAGGTGAGCTCGCCCCTCCTCCAGTTCCCTCACTACATGTACACATTCATTCAGGAAGTCTCCTCTCATCCCAGTCAGCTGCACTGGAGATGTTTTATTCAAGTGGTTTTCCTTCCCCTTTGCAGGACAGAGCAGGTACTATTCTTTACAGTGATTTGAAACTCCTCAAATCCTTCACCTACTATGTTACAGTCTTGGTTAGTCATTCTGAATAAAAAAGGGAAATATATTATTTTCGTTAATATTATCAGACCGTAAACTTTAAACCAAGTTTTGAAGTTTGTCAGATCTTAAATGCACAACTTTTTACTCATCCTCATGAACAGATTCCAGCCAGTGTAGGGGGAGGGGAGAGGGGGCGTAAGCTTGAAGTGCAAGCCCCTAACGTCTAAGTTAGTTGAGCATTTCTGAAATCCCTGCTTAGGAGCTACTTTCCTCGTCATCTTGTATCCTTTGCTTTTAACATCCTCAACAAACAAGTTGAAAAAATGTAATATATGTTAGTGATGCAACTTCCACAAATTTTCATGTATATAACTGTTAATTTCAAATTGACGAACCCGCAGCTTCGTGTTTCCAGTCATTTACTAGGGTCACCGAGATCAAGGGGAAAAGTATTCCTGTTATCTAGAGAACTGCAACTCTGTATTACTAATAGGATACGACAGGAATAGGCCCAGGCCTAGGCTACTAATTAAATTGTATAAAGAATACAGAAAACACAAGTACTCCAGGAAAGTACTGATAGGTACACACACAAAAGTCAGACAAACACATTTCCCATGCTAATGTGCAAGTTCCTAATTTCAGACGCAAACAACATGCAAGTGATATTCTTTATGGAGTCAAATTTTTAGCAAAATTCACACATAATAATTTAAGATTTGATCAAAAAAAAAAGTCAAGCAAAAATTGAAAGTGGTATTCCAGTAAAAAAAGGAAATAATTGTTTCAAGATTTAAATTTAGGACAGTATTAGTATTGTAACTATATATTTATATAAAACAAAATTGACTTATTTTCAGAAATCCACACCTATGAGGCACAAGTCTTCCAACTTTTTAAACCTTCCAAATTACGCCAGCAAGTTTATGGAGTTCTTCATTACCCTGCTAAACGAGAAGCTCAAATCAAGGATCAAGGTTGGTGAAATAATTATGCAAATTTTTAATAGCAAAATGTAAGAAGTATTACAAATTATACACTAGTGGAAATGCATTTAAAAACACCCCACGGTGAAGCCCCGTAGGAATACACATATCTGCACAACAGCTGGCGCTCAAGAAGGATGTGACACATGCAACTGATCAGAACAAGTCAGTGGGACATTAGGAACATCAAATACACACAACGGACTAACAGCAGACACCATAACAAGGAGTGACCACCACGACTGGCCCCACACACGGTTCCTGCAGTGTGTCGAGGTATTGTCGGAGGACAGGATTGACGTCACGGATGTACAACACATTTACCATGCTCCTCTGGATGAACACAAGAGGCGATCGGGATGTGTATGCAAGCATGGCCATCACTTTACCTAATACAGAAACAACTATCATCACTCACTTTCCATTTGCCTTTCCAACACACACGCTCTTGACGTCGCCGCAGACGTTCACGACGACGAGCAGGTGTCAGAGGAACACGAGAATGTAAACCTGACATTGTTTGTTGTTTGTGTAGACAAAGGGCGGCCACAGCGGCTCTGACTGCACGTATGGTTGCTGTTCTGTCAGTAAGGACGGTGTGAACGACCCTTATACACAGGAGGTCATCAGTGCATTCCCAGAGTGAGGGGCAATCATGCCAAATGCCCAGCCACCCTCTCAGAGTCCCACGTACAGCCTTGCTCAAAGTCACTTAACTGTTCGATTGGTGCTTGGCATTGCCCACACACGCGATGGAACTGCACAGCCAACTGCACTCGTAATTTTGTCAGACGACCTGCCATAGGACAGTTGGTTTAATGGCTGCAGACGAGTGGTACCCTTCCATTTGTGACCAAAGTGTCCTCTACACACGAACAGTTTGTGCTGTAAAACCCATTAGTATTGGACGACGTTTACCAGTTGTTCGATGCATTTCCGCTAGTGTATGTTACAGCCTAGAGCAGTGGTCTCACGATAGATGCGAACACCTCTATAACTTCTTGCAAGGGAGGTACAGAGGTTTATAAAAAAGTAAATCTGTTGTGTTATAGAAGCAATACCATCAGACACTACTAAATAATATGCTCGTCAGTCCAAGTGTTAGGATTCAACATGAGATAAACCTCCAATTTCAGCCTGCAAAAATCTATTGGTTAAAATACCAATCCACCTGTCGTAATACCTATTAAAATAAGCAATACAAAAAATACGAACAAAGGAGAACTAAATCTGGAAGGAAAATGTTTTAAAAATTAGACAGAAATTTGAAGGTTAATGTCAGCTACAGGTGACCACATGTTAAAATCTAGCGCTGCACTTCTGTAGCGGTCTGGTGAAATTTCTACACCAAGGATGCTTACTACGCCACTTCAGACAAATTACTAGTCGCTGTGAAAAAAAGTTATTAACATTACTTTTTTCCCTCTACTTGACCTTTTTTTTTTCTCCTAATTATGGTAAAAGTTGATTTTAGAAATATTAAATAAACTCAAAAAATGCTGACATGTTTGAGAGATAAAATTTGTTGAAATATCTGATCTTGGTGATTTTTCTTTCCAGCTAATTCCAAATGTTGAAGAGCTACAGAAGGTTGTAAACATCAAAATTCTGCCAAAAGAGTACGGTGGAGAAATACCCCTGAATGAAATGATAAGTAAGTGACAGGAAAGCTAATTATGATAATACTTGGCAAAAAAAAGTTTAAATTTAAAAATTATATTTTATGCTGCCTAAGAGAAACTTTTTTGAACAACAATGAACAAAAAGTAAGTTTTAAGGGCGCTGTCTATTGCACAACTGGCTAAGCAAACGGATAATGCTCAACATATTAAATTATTTTGTGTGTCTCAGTTACCTTTCACATCACTTTCAAACAAAAACTATTTGCCATTTGAAGAGAAGAACCACGCTACAAGACAGCAATTAGGAGTTCAGTATTAAATTTGTGTTTTTGTGCATCTGTCTAGTCTATAAATTAGGCTAAACCCAGATAATTACCTGCAATGTTCAGGCATTATGTCAAAATGTGGCTGAGGCAGAAATGGACAAAGTATATTTTGTTTGACAGCAATATCGTGGAAGGTGGCTACAGAGACACTGCTAAACTCACTTAACATGTAAAACCCTATCATATCGCTCGGCTTGTCCCACACCAGGCAGACATGTTTCAGAAGGGTTTGTAAGTGTTCATACACATGTGAAATAATTGCATTTGCATTACTTATACACACAAAGTTTTGAATACCTGCTTGAAAAATTACAAATTCTTGTAAATGGTTTTCCAGGCGAATTCCTATCGAAGATGGAGGAGAGACGAGAGGCAATAAAAGCGCTGGACGAGATGGAGATCGAAGTGGACCAGAAAGCCAAGTTTGTGACGGACCTGGAGGACGAGCTGGCAGGTGTCGCTGGCAGTTTCCGCCAGCTCGAAGTGGACTGACCGGCACCCTGCCGCACGGCTCGTCGTGCCTGCTCTGGCGGCCGATCACGAGACTTGCACCCCTTCTCGGCAAGGCCACAGCTCTGTCGCTCTAGCCAGCATTCGCAAACTACCCGTTCCTTGGAGCCGACACTGTTAAACCACCTGATTGGCACTTCTGCTGTTAAGACTTCTCAAAATACCTCATTTTAAAAAAGTTTGATAAACCCTAACAGTTGAACAAAGGAAATAGCACTATAACTATATTACAAAACTTTTCCTCGCAGAACAAAAATTATATCACATTGAATCATATTTCACAAAATATGTCCCAAAAATACTATCCATATTCTTTAGTACCCATGATAGTAATATTAAAAAAAAACCAATGGTGCATCGTCCAGAGAAATTTATGTAAATTTGCCAAAGATTTTGGAAGTTTTGTACATTTATGTATAATTTTATTTCTTTAAAAAGGGATATATTTATAGCTAATAGTTTATTTTTGTATTTTTTTAAATCACAAAACTGTATTAATAATAATGCTTTTGTAATCATGTTGATAACTCAATTCACTTTTAAGTACAAAATGTGTTACTTTTGTATAATTATCTGAATATTCTGTTGACCAACAAATTGTATCTATTAGATGTAAGTACAGTATGAAGTAATTATTTATATATGTGTATCACAACAAAAGAAAATTTAATAACCTGTGTAATTCCAAAAGTCATGTTGAGAACACATGTGTGAATATTTCTGGTCAGTTCCTGCTACACCAAGTGAAATGTATTTTCGTGGCCCACTGCTTCTAGCCTAACATATCTCTGCTATCTTAACATGTGTAAATGGCTGTAAATGTTATCTTGTTGACTCGTAACATGCAACATGCAGATTTAATATTTTCTACTACTTGTTAATACCAAACTGTATAACGTGTTGAGTTGTTTTTATTATTATTATTGCTGTTAATGCAACTATGTATTTTTATACTTCTTTTAGAAGTTTATATTTAAAAGTGTTATTGCAATGTCAGCAATCATTATGCCGGTGGTATAAAGTTACCAACACAAACAATTTCTCCACTATGGCAGAAATTGAGAAATGTTAACTAGAATAGTAATCTCTAAATATAGATATATATATAATCCTGGTGTGTAGTGCAGATATTTAGTGGTGTGTTTCTATTTTGCAAAGCTAAATGTATACATAATTTATTTATGAAAACCAGCTGTTTACAACTGAAACACTGTGATAGACTATTTTTCTTTTTGCACATTGTGTTATATTACTGAAAACACCTTTTATAATGTACTAGATCCATTTATAAATATATAAATATTGCAAACTGACTTTCCCTTGTGTAGTGATTTAACATAATTTCAAAATACACCTACAAAGTTACTGGTACTGTAAGCCGACGGATAAATGACTTGTTCCGCCCTGTAACGTGATCATCTGTCCCTTAACCCCCCCCC
>NQII01001246.1:450604-488143 GCA_002778355.1 Clitarchus hookeri
GCTCTACTTGAGGGGCACTCTCGAGACATGCCACCCTGTTCATTTGTAAGAAAGAAACTGCTTCTTGTCCTTCATCATCCTCTGCCTTTCCAGGTTCAGGCTTCAAAGCTTGTTTTACGAGGCCAAGTTTGTGCAATAATCCTTTCAGCATTTCTCCTTTCTGGCAAATTTGCACTGTGTTCCCAGAGCTTGCTTTGGTGTCCACTCATTCTGCAGACATGCACAAACCACGTTCCCTCCACTTGGTTTCACAATGTACAGCTCTTTGAGGTAATGATTGCACACCTAACTACTCCCTTATGATGTTATGTATTATTCTTTTTTGCAACAGTCATTTACAAAATTTTGCTTCCAACACCTCAATTTGTCTCTACTATTATTTTGCCTGCACGCTCAGCTCGCAGGACCACACTGCAAGGTGAGAATAACCATCATTTTACTAAATTTGATATACTGTATGTTTCCTTATGTCTCTTTCTTCTCGATGCTTGTCCTACAGTACCACATAGTATTTTTATTTTCTGTATCTTTGTTCTCTTCGTACTGTCATATGTTCTCCCATAAGCGATCTGCAACTTGAAGGATTGAATTCCTGACTAGAGAGAATTATAATGGTCGTCAACAAGCACTTGTATCTGTGCTGGGTCTAGGCGACTATGCGCTACCCTTACGCCCTGTAGCTACAGCAGTTTGTAACGTTGGCCGTGTCAGTTACACAGCCGACGTTAAGTTGCCACGGCTAGCTCAAAGGTAGTAGACGAAACTCAGTAAAATGGGACGCCAATTACATATGAAATAAGGTCAAGTTCCAGAGTATTGGTTTTATACTTTTATTTATCATTTACGTAACACACTTCACATACGAAGCTCAATTATGCAGAGTACGTACCATTCACAGGTAAATAAACTATTGGAGACCAGAGCCACAGTTGTTACGACTTATTACGTTTCTTACAAACTGGCCTGAAGAAATAAGAAATGTAGCGACCTCCCACACCGGCGGAGAAATAATATAGCAAAGTCTAGTTGCCGATCTGGGGGTTATCGTCACACCCGACGCGGCCTAGGCGAGCATTGTAAGATGACCGATTTTGCCGCCTGCTTGAAGGGTGACTCTCTTCCAACTGACAATATCTACTCCTTGACCTGAAGTGACTAGAAGGGCGACAGACACACGTGTATTTGTGCTGCCTATCACCCCCCTCTCCGGAGATAAGGGCCTGGCCACGTACGCTCTCCACACGTTATCGACACTGCGTCGTACATATCTTGTCGACACAGCCTGAAAGTTTCTAAATAATGCTGACGCTTAACCAAAAACTGAGAACTACGATGCTCGAAACGAAACAGCAAACATCGGCTCGATAAACGTAAACCAGCAAACTATCACGGGAATCAAGCCACCACGGCTTTAATTTTGAATACCCAATAAAAATATTACGAAACTACGGAAAAAGTAACGAAAATGGAAACACGTGTCCCGGCCCCGAAAATTAAGAATACTGCGTCATTACAAGTTCTACTGTAAGGTGATCCTCAAGCCACAGTTCGCTAGTTCGCTATGGCCTCTTCCCAGTAAAGGAAGCACATTTGAAATCAACCTTTGAAAAAAAATTACTGCCTGTTAACTAAATACGCTGCCGTACACACAGTTAAGTTGGCAGCAAATTACATAAAATAGTTTTTAGACCTGGCTTTGTATTGCAGATAAAATAGTTAAATTTATTGCAAATCAAGTTGGTGTTCTACTGTTTTATTCACATTAGAATGTGATTTGGAATATTAGTAATACCTACTAGATTCCTAACCATTTTAAGTTTTCGTAAAGGTTACACGTAGCCCGCTAGGCTACCAATAATATATAAAAGGACAGAACCTGAAGTACTCACAGCGTAGTACTTCACACACAAAGAAGGACGACCCATTTTTCCAGTAGTTGCGCGATTGTGACATTTTGCTGGCTAGGTCAGCTTCAAGACTGACCCGTGGATAATACGTAGAGGCCCACTGCAATGTATTTTACATACAGTATGGGGAAAGGATGCAACATGAGAAGAAAAGTACATCTTAAGCAGGACTTCCACAAGTGCTCAATTAACCACAGTCAGACTACACAAGATTGGAGACAAGGTACGTCTCGATACTAGCAAACTAACCTGGTCCTCGGTTCCCTTACGCTCCATGTCAAACATTCCTCGAGACAGCATGGTAGAACGAGTCAACGGGGTGGCAGACCAACACCCATGCCAACTGGTGGACCCAGTGCCCCGGAAACTGTTCAAATAATGGACGCAGGTGCTGCGTGCGCTCTCCGTCTCTTAACCTGCCGCACTTCTGCCAGCTCAGATAACTATAACCTTACGGCCGACTTCATTTTAAAAAGGAAACAGAAAATACAAGTATGCGTAGGGCGGTACTCGCAGATATAAAACACAAACACGAAAGTTGGATGAACGAATTTTCCACGCAGATGCATGTTTGCAATGCTTCGCTGCCTGGGCCAGCTTCTTTAGGTGGCGAGCGATGTCACACTATACATGTGTGTGTGTGTATCCATGAGTACCACCCTGTGAATACTTGAACCTTCTGCCTCATTTTTAAAATGTATTTAGTAGCCCAGAGGCCTATTCCTGTCATATCTTACGCGATGATGTGCACTGGGAGAAGGAGGTGGATTACATAACCACTTAGCAAGGCACGAGAGTGCGGCGATACCTGGGGATGAGACATCACACAAATAAAAAAAACTTGCACTCAAACCACACATTATATCACAGTACATATAGTCTGTACATAAAAAATTATGAGAATACTAAAATTATTTTGTTGTTTGCAACAATTTTTTCTTAAAGGTTTGCTTTCTCAAGATGACGTTCCTTTTATGTAACATTTGGAGCACACTTAAGAAAGTTTCTGCCAACTTCCATTACAAAACTCCACAGTTGCCAACTGCGTCAAAGCTCACTTTTACAAATAAATTGACTACAGGACTACTACCAGTACAATTATACATTTTATTCCAAAAACTAAAATTATATGTAAACAATTACTGTACAACTAAATACACAGGACATCAAATGGCACAGCAAGAATATCAATAAAAGAGCATTTCTGCATTGTCCATTTTATCCCCACAGCGACCACATAAATCTTTTGCAATTCATGGTGAAAAAATATTTTTCTTAATTTGTATTTCTTTGACTTTTGCTGGCTGCCCGTAATTAAAGAACCAAATAGTGAATTCTTATAAAAGAACGTTAATATGAATTAGGGATGGACCAGTTCCACTTTACTACCGGTTCTTGGTTTGGTTCTGATAAATAGCTTTTTGCTATCAAAGGTGCAAAAAAAAAAAAAAAAAACTAGAATTTTTAGAAATCTGTCTTACCCGTGATTTGTGTATTTTGGTAGAGATGAATCTGTACATCCTATTTCCAACTAATGAATATTAGTATAGTGTTTTTTAAGAGTTTGTTGTTGATTTCAACTCGCGCTCCGAGAAATCGGTATTCCACACAATAAAAACTTTGCATAGAATTCATTTTCTTTATAAATAGCAAAATACAGCTGCACTTTGAAAACACCTATTTGCTTTTCATCTTGTAAAATAAAAGTAATATCTCTCCTATAAAAAAGAACTACATTTTTGGTACTAACGCCACGTGCAAAGTCGTGGTAACAAGACTTCTTAAACTCCAAGAGCTCAAAACAGATCCGACCCATCCGTAATCTAAACTAGCCTGCTTGCTAACCAACTTTTTGGATTCAAAATTAGGTTTCACTTAAAAACTTAATGCTATAATTCAAAAAATTAAAATACTTAATGGTCTATGATTCTTGAAAGATTCAAGCAGTCTATATCACGATTATTTAAGACTTGGAAACGAAAGGTGTAAAGAAAAATACAAGAAACTTAGTGCCAAATCACAGGAAATGAGTCTTGTTTCCTTCTATCTGCGCAAATCAACGACGACGTAAGTAGTCGTGCCTGTCCTGTCTTTACAAGTTGTCATTATCCAAACAAATTCTTACCAAATTTAGTCTAGGAAGCCTGTCAAATCTAATTTTATATTTATACAGTCACTCTTCCTCACACTCTTCTACACCAAAATGGAAACAGAAGTAAACTGTATACAGTAAAATGTGATTAATTCAAACTTGGTTAATTTGAAATTCTATGTAAATTGAAGTTGTTAGACCCCCGGGTATAAGAATGGGATTATATGAGCTTTGGAGATTGGTTAATTCAAAATTCCGTACAACGTGTAATTCAAAGTAAAATTTCTTCAAAGTGTACATTCAGATAATTTATAAGCGCTGTAATAATAATATTCTTGCTGTTAAGCAAAGTAAACATCGCAAGTGTCTGCTTTATGTACGCCATTTGCAGCAGGCAATCGACTGCACAGAACAAGCAACAGTTGACGCACCCTGTCCCCTCGGCCGCCCCACAAACAAAGAACTCCTGCAGTCTGCATCATTTATCCCTTCCTCTCCTTTTTTTGCCCCGAACTTGATGTTTACGAGAGAAACGGAAGAATGCGAGGTACAGAAGTGAGGGTCGAAAATAGTTTTTCATATAGCACTTTGGTTTTTATTCTTGTTTTTTTACATTTGAAAGGAATGGAAGTAAGCCAAGTACAACGCAAAGACTACTTCAGAAAAATTAGAAATACAGTACTGCATATATTAAGTGTATAACAGGTTTTCGTGTAGCATGATTTTTTGCAACTACTTTTAAGAAAAAGAATGTTTTTCCTGAATGAAACTGCATCAACAATTTGTGGTGTTCTGTGGAGTAAGTATGTAAGAAAAATTTTTTCTTTCTTTACGTTTGTGTGATGATATCTGTTTGGAAAACACTTTAATTAAATAACTCATGTGCTAGAAGCTAAAACACTGTGACAGCACTTTACCGCTTTACTGTCGTGCAACGTGAATACCGCTTTACTGTCGTGCAACGTGAATACCGCTTTACTGTCGTGCAACGTGAATACCGCTTTACTATCGTGCAACGTGAATACCGCTTTACTGCCGTGCAACGTGAATACCGCTTTACTGTCATGAAACATGAATACCGCTTTACTGTCTTGCAACGTGAATACCGCTTTACTGTCGTGCAACGTGAATACCGCTTTACTGTTGTGCAACGTGAATGCCATCAAAAGAATGCCAGCGACTGGGATGAGCACGGCTTGCCCTGGGGCGGCTGCTTCCTTTATTTCCTTTGTGCTAGAATATGAAGGAACACTCCTCCCAAAAAAAAGTGGTGCCGCCCCTTCCCTCCTTTCCACTGGGTCCAGCTGTACTGTTTCCATTTTCTTCGGCACATTTTGTGACGAACAATTTAAACTTAGCAGTGTAAGAAGTACGTGAATTTCCGCCATTCAACGTACTACAACATTTGTGCCCATGTACTGCTGAAGCGCTGCCACATGGTACCAGAGAAATTCTGGCTCAACTACGACTGCTAGTTGGGTTATTGTGCAGTTGTTCCGTGCAGGTAGTCGCCCATTATAGTTTTCTTTTCGTGGCATTCTTGGTCTCCTTTAGTCGATTGGCTGTGCAATGTCAACACTCTTTTCAAAGGAAAATAAGACATTCCCCGACCAATAACATATTGATAAATTTTTTTTCTTCATAAATTTGATGATTTGTAACTATGCAATTTAAAGTCAAAAAATTTGGTCCCGAGGATTTCGAATTATTGAGGTTTCACTCTAGTAAAATGTAAGGACTTGTTACATTTCAGTTAAATCGCAAAGATCGTCAGGTGTAACCTTCCATTATAAATCAGTAATCGCAATTAAAAACTTCTCAACTTTTATTACTCATTGTTACTTTTAAAAAAATTGACAAATAGATCATTCTTCTTCAAACACAATAAATCAATATTATTACTCTTTCATTATTAATTATTCATTTTTAAAAAACGTATTGTAGCAATTATTTCTTTAAGATTAATATATATATTCCTCAGATTTTATTATGTTAAAATACACACACCCATCTTTGGCTGTGGTGTTAATCATTCTGATAGAAAAAATTGTGTTCGATTTTACTGCTGCCTTGCTTATGTCATGTGTCTTCTAATTGGCTGTCATCTGACCACGCCAAATTTCTCAGCGAACCAGCGATGGTGAGACGAGACAACTAGTATATTTTATTTTGTGCATTTGTTTAATAAACATTGAATACTTTTTACCCTCATACGGAAATAATGAATAATAACAAACCAAATTTTAATACTGAATATCTTCTAGAAACAAATGAAATATACTTACACCTGATCTCTATGTCAAAAAACTATTAAAATAACCAAAGATAATACTGTATTTTGTTTAACTACTATAATAAAACTGAATTTGGAAATTATATTACATGAATTGACAACATAAGCAAATACATACTCTGTAATCATATATAATTATAATATCTGTGACTATCTGTAAATATAACCCCTGAAAATCCGCAATGTTACATAACGTCCAATTGATTTGGAACAAATTTTATGAATTTGTTACAAATCAAAACAAACCTGGGAGTTAAGCTTCTACAATTGCTGCAACATGTTTTTTACATTTGAATTCAAAATTTATAATCATTATATATATGTTACCTTATTACAATATCACATTTACCTTTAAATAAAAAAACATTTGCATATAATATTTTCCTTATAATTCATTAAGTTATTTTCCTTTTTAGCGAAAGTTTTTTTTCTGCTAACGAATACATTATTATTATCTATTATTTAATCACTGGTGTTTTTATCACCACTTCCTTACGTTTTCCTTGTTATAAAAAAAAAACATTACAACTACATTAGCATCTATACATAGCAAACTACACACATCAGTATAAACATTCTTTTTAGATTACGCGTTGCATCTCTATGGCTTAGTTAGTATCATATATATCTTCGAAAAATAAATTTTTTTTAAATATATATATAGGTTATGTACCTTAGTGTAACTTTGACAAATTTGTTTGTGTACACTATCATAAGAACATATGAAAATTATTAACACAATAATGATACAGTTTTACTTACATTTTGTTTCCAGTTTTGCTATACCTTTCCCTTTAACAATTTCTCTACGGTAATTTAAGTTTAAATTCAGTACTGTCTCTAGTAACCTACATTCTTTGATTTTTTTTTCTCTGCCTATTTTTTCAAGCTGTTTGTTTACTAAGTCATTTATTGTATGTATAACAAAATTTTCCATTCAATTAAATTTATGTCTCATATTATTTTACAAAATTTGTTTCCTTATATAAAACACTTACGTTCCATACATTTTAATTTTTACTGAATTAAAATCATTATACCTCTTACAAAAAAAATTACATACAATTAATTTCCCCAACTAATTGTGTAGGGTCTGTCTACATTAATTAATTTTATTTATCTTCCTTTTGCTTCCCACCATTATCACTTTGTCACCTCTTTTCCTCTTTTCTTTCCTTACTACCTTCCTCATACCGTATTTTAACTTTTTCCTTTTCCTTACTACCTTAATTTTACCCCTCTTTTTCTTTTCCTTTTGTGTGTATTTGTCATATTTGCCCATCCCATTCCCTTCCATCTTACTTTAATTTTGAATGTTTTTTTTCTCTCTAATCTCCTTTCTTTCCTTTTTCCACCTGTCCTTTTCACCTTGTGTATATAATAAATTTTTCCCAATCCCTTTTTCTTACAATTTCCACTAGTTTTGTATGTTTGTCCTTGTTTATCTGATCCCCCACCCCAATGATTTCAATCTTACTTTACCCTTGTGCATGCTTTGTTTTAGTCACCCATTATTTATAACAAAATATTTTGCATTGCCCTCTAAACCCAAATTCTCATTTGCATGTAACATCCCTTGATCATCTCGTTATACAGAATCCGGTCTACAAATTAAATTATCTCTACCTTTCCCTTCCCTATGATTTTGTTCAATATTGTCTACTTGTGGTTCACAAGTATGAATTTTTTGCAGCCCTACAGATATTTGTGACTCGACTTCATCAATTCTATTTCCAAAACTTTCTAATTTGGTTTTCAAATGGTCAAACCCCGTTTGAATTTATTTTTTTACAACCCCACTACCTGTTTGCAATTTTTTTCTGCATAGTTTCATATTTTTCTTCTAAGGTTTGCATTTATTTTTGCATGGCTTCAATTTTTTCAAAAATTAACCCTAACATTTTCTCCATGGAGTTTGGCTAAAACTCAAACCAAATTTTTGTCCAAAGGTACTTACAATATTTTCTCTTCTATACATGCAAAACACAAAAAAAATATTTTTTTTCTTCTCTCTCCTGTACTCGTATCTCACTGCAAAATGCTCCCATGACGTATGGTTCATTTCTTATAAGAAGGCCACATTCTGACAGTCAGTGAGTGGCAAGTAACGTATTCAAAACAAACAACACGCCATTTACAAAATCCTGTATCAGCTGATGCACGAACGAACAGAAATTAATATTACGTTGGCTATTCTGATAGCAGTGCCGGCGCACATCAGACAAGCAGAAAATATGCGGATAAGAAAGAGTTCGTAGATTAATTAATACATTTTATTTTACGTGGTCATAAAACAGCAGTTTTTAGTTTTAGAAACGAAACTTTGTGATAAAATAGTAATGTATAGGTGTTCAAAATGAGATGCACAATAAAACGATCCGTATTCAAATGTAAGGAAAAAATCGAAACCTTTTTCAAGTTTCCAGACTCTCCAACCATGTGCTACCATCTTGTGAGGGACAGGCGAGCCATCTGTTACAACACGCCCTTCCACGCTATCTGTTGTCCATATTCCGAACTACACCCAGAAACATATTTTAGTTTTGTTGTTTAGAATAACGTATTTACGCACATATACAAATGGTTTTATTTTGCTGCGAGCTCTGTATAATTTTTAAAGTAACATATATTTCATGCACAACAATTTGGAGTACAAGTAATTTATATTCGGCCGGTAATCGTTCGTCTACGTAAATTATACGCCATTTTGTTCTCTCAAAACCCATTTCCTTGTCTCCGTAGAAAGTGAGACACGCGTGAATAGTTTTTAAGCAATTCTAACGTTATTCCATGTCACATATTTCCAACTCGAATATATTAGCTATAACGTCCAAAGTGTGATAATAGATACAACAGACAGTCTCACAAATGTTAACCCAAATTCACTATCTCGGACAAATTAAAAAAAAGAGTTAGCAAATATTTAATTATTTGCAACATTTTATATTTTTACTTTTATAACATACTTATTTATTTAGACATATGTCGGTCTTAAAATATCTTAAAATTTGTTTAGCATTACAGTACAATGGCAAGTGGATTAGCTGATAGCGTGTTGATAAAAAATACAGCCCCGACCTGACAGACCAGCTGATGGCGCAAGGATACGTAGTCAGATGTAAACAGTGGTGCTACTTTCGCCGAGCTGTCAAAAAGTGGCCTTCTTATATGGTACAGAATATACCTCGGTGTGGAAACTTGTACACAGTATCTGCAGACGTACTTCACATGTTCTCAGCATACCTTGCCACTGCATTTCAGCTCTCACAATGTCTTTAATTGTAGCAGAAGATATTTTTCAGGTGTGTTCCTTCCCTTTGCTGAAATCCGCAGCTTCTGACATTCTCGACGGTCTTGAAGTTCGTCCTTCCGCCACACGTTGGGCGCCAGTTGTTACATTTCAGTTAATAGGTCATCAGGTGTAACCTTCCATTATAAATCAGTAATCGCAATTCAAAACTTCTCAACTTTTATTACCCATTCTTCCTTTTAAACAAATTGACAAATAAATCATTCTTTTTCAAACACAATAAATCAATATTATTACTCTTCCATCATTAATTATTCATATTTAAAAACGTATTGTAGCAATTATTTCTTTAAGATTAATATATATTGCTCAGATTTTATTATGTTAAAATACACACACCCATCTTTGGCTGTGGTGTTAATCATTCTGATAGAAAAAATTGTGTTCGATTTTACTGCTGCCTTGCTTATGTCATGTGTCTTCTAATTGGCTGTCGTCTGACCACGCAACATTTCTCAGCAAACCAGCGATGGCGAGACGAGACAACTAGTATATTTTATTTAGTGCATTTGTTTAGTAAACATTGAATACTTTCCACCCTCTAGGGAAATAATGAATAATAACAAACCAACTTATAACAACGAATGTCATCTAGAAACAGAGGAAATATACTTGCACCTGATTTCTATGTCAAAAAAACTATTAAAATAACCAAAGATAATAGTGTATTTTGTTTAACTACTATAATAAAACTGAATTTGGAAATATTATTACATGAATTGACAACATAAGCAAGTACTCTGTAACTATATATAATTATAATATCCGTGAACAATGATAAACATAACCTTTAAAAAATTGCAATGTTACACACTTGCATAAAACTTCAAAATTTGTGAACAAAAGGAACGCAGAAAGCCATAACGACTGAGATACTCCTCTTAGTGACTTTGCCTGTAAACACACATTCCCACGATGTACACTATAATGTATGATAACAGGCTTTACTACAAGAAGAGACTGCATTTAACAACTTCCCTGTTTCCAATCAAATTTATACCAGAGCATATAAAACATACAAGCATGTCATATAAGTTGGTTTCACACTTCTTCCTAGTCATTTCTAGACTTCGAACTAACAAAGTTTGTACAGCCATACTCTAACTATATTTACAACTTCCCTCAAGGAATACATTAGAAAACTAACAACATAATACAGAAGAATTATATTTGTGGCTAAAACTGACATCCAATTAAAACAAGAACAGTTTTAATAGACAAACAGTCTGCGTAGAGAATACCTTCAATAGTCTTTTTTTTATAAAACTGCAATCTTACAGTTAGAAATAATGTACTCTAAAATAACACAACTTAATTTTTCCAGTCCTGCTGATACCTCCCTTTAACTTGAGTCTTGATGCTAATCACTTGAGCATTATTAAGAAATTTATCATAATAAAAAGGCCACTTTATAAACAAAACACACGCAAAAAGCACCATCAAATATAAATCCGTCCTTTGGCAGATATCTTAAAAGCAACACATCAATCACACGAGGCAAAATTGTCAAGGTCGTTCACTCAAAAACCGGCTCGAAGTACTGCTGTTTACGAAAAGCCCAGGTACACAAACACAGTAGAAAAATCATGAAGATAGTCGCGGAAACTGTTGTAACTCGCTTCCGACAGAATACTTCCACCTGCTGCAGCAGCTAATGAAATTTAAAAAAAATTAATTATAATTTAATCTCATTACTGTTACTAACCTACTCAGATATTTCTAATGACAAAAGAAAAGACACATAATGTTACTTATTATCTGAATCAAGTGTAGTTAAGGCTCTCACCTAACTAGTGCTTAAACTGTGTTGTAGCGTGTTTGAAATATATGTTTTCCAACAAAACTATTAAATGTGCGTCCAATGTGCTGATCTAAGAAAAGAACACACACTTCAGATACGAGCTGTTGAGTACTTATTGTCACGCATGTTAGAAACACCATTTTGGAGTACTCAAAAATGGCTTTATCAAAGCATTGTATCTCAAAATACAGTGAAACCCTGTTAATAAGTTTGCACGCAAGAAATTTCCCTGCTTAATAAGTTGAATAAGTTGAATAATTTTGCACGTCTATACGCACATATGTAATTTGACCCTTCTAACAAGTTATCCTGGGTAATAAGTATTATTTTTTCAGTCCCTTCAAAATTGTCTTAAAAGAGTTTAACTGTATACATGTCAGATCTCAAGATACGTACAAAGATACTCAAGAACCCTGCGTTGAACATTCATAGAGACTTTCCACTAATAAAATAATATGGTCGCCGCTGAAAATCCCATAGGTACATGTAGTGCGACTAGAACACTGCGCGCCAGTTCAGACACTCGCGCATAGCGGCAATGGCGCACTTTATATGCGTGGCAGTGTCGCCCTTACCACTCCCGCGCTTCTCTGCCTCAAACGCAGAAAAAAGCTCAAGGTAAGCGGTAGCCTTAAGTGAACAAAAGATTTTAAATTCTTTCCCAGTATCATGAATGTATTAAACTTTTAAACATTTACAGCCAGTACACAGGTAATGTTAATATGAAGTTGCCAGATGTTCGGAAAGGAAAATCAGCATGTGTGTTGGTGATATCATTGCTTTTTTGACTCATCCTAAATTAACAAAGGTCTTTTACATGTTTAATAGACCCACATTTAATAAACCAACCTTACATACTAATCTGACAAGGGCCAAATTATAATGCATATATTTAGAATTGCTAGTTGTGTGAGCGCACCACAATGAGCATTTTTTGTCTTGCAGTAACTTTTTTATGAAAATCCATTGATTTTTTCAGTAAGTTAATTGAACCTTTGTTTTGTTTATCACTCCATTTGAAGTTCATAACATAAAAAATTCTCTCTGTGAAACCATTTGAAGGTATAGTCCGAAGCAGAAATTTTACAACTGAGACATTGCTTGATTTAGTTTCACCTACGAAACGGCAGGAATAAGCCGCTAGACTACTGATTACATTACAAAAAGTAGACAAAGTGCATAACACAAGGCGGTACTCATGGATAGACACACACAGTCAGACAAACACAATATCTGTGCGTGTGCGCACATGCATATGCATGTGTGTGTGTATATATATATCCACATGTACCCCCTTAAGTACTTATGCACTCTTTCTAATTAGTATCACGTAAAATATTGACAGCCTATACCCATCTGTCTAATACAGACACGGAACTCAATTCTCCACCCGCCTCCCCAGACAAAAACACTAGCAATTTCAGTGAACTCTGAAAACATACCATCTGTATTGAACTTTACGACTCTTAAAGATTCAGTCGAGAATGTTTTAAAAAGAACACAATTTTCGTCAAAGGATGCTACAACCACTAACATAGTTTGTAATTGTGAGGTTGTGCAGTTGACCTTACAAAAAATTGGAACATTGAGCGTACACTTACAAGCAAGAGGAGTATGCGGAACAAAATGTGCAGAATCGGAATTGGTCAGAGTACATCTGTACATCTGGCAACCCTACGTTAATGGCTTTAATTTTATCATGATCAAAAGTAAAAGAAACGTAAATCAAAATCAAATAGATGAAGAATATATGTTGTCAGCTTTTTACTACGTTTTTCAGTAATCTGTCGGATCGGTCCCCCTCAAGTCGACTGCCTGAATGACTACTAGCAATCAAAATGATTTTTCTTGTACTGTAACTCAAGTATTTTCAGCCACACTTAGGACCTTTTTGGATCAGGCAAAAGCCCACAAAAAATTAATTTTTTATGAAAATTGCAACTGAACAACTCTACAGTTCCACTTGATCAGCAGGTAAGTAAAGTTAGTGGGTCCATGGAAATGTTAATTATACTTATGATGAAAATATACAAAATAATTAAGAAAGAATATGTTAAGCAGAGCTTTTGAAACTGTTCAGTTAAACGAAAACAGCCTACAGCTGCTGGAGAAAAAGTACATTTTCTTTGGCTGGGTTTCCTCCTACCAGTTTTAACTGACAACACATCTGTGAATGAAACCCTGAAATCACCTTTATGAATGGTTATTGTACTGGCACAACATTTAGTTTGAATTTTTGTAGCAAGGTTTGACTGCTGTGGTTAGTTTATAATTAATACGTTGGAAATAAGTTATTTAAGTGAAATGTTATCTAAAGAAAGAAATGCACAAGTATTCACAGACTGGTACTTGTTGAAAGACAGACATAATTTTTGTTTGTGAAAGTGCACTGCGACATTTTGGTGGCTAGGCCAGCTTCCTCAGGCAGTGTCCAGCAAGCAAAACGTTGCGATCGTGCACTTGCGCAAACAAATGTGGTGTTGACCTATCAGTGTATGTTTGTGTGTGCCAAAAAGCACCGCCTGTGACATTGGTAGTACAGTAACGCACCGCAGCACTCTCTTGCCATACCTCAGCTATTTACGTGGAAGATACAGTGGACTGTGAAACGAGGCCCAACTGACAATAAAGCTATCATAACTTCATGAAAACATGTTCCTAATTTAAAGTCCTGAAGATGTGGACACAAATGGTACATGAGTTTGTCGCTCATAACCAAGAAATTTTAGTTTATTGTATGTGAACTGTGGCTGATGTTGAATAAATTTACTATTAAGGAATTATGAAAAACAAATTGGACAGCAATTTAAGCAAATCTTGAAGGCTATAATTACTGTTAACCTTCATGGTTTGAAATGCATGCTCTTTTAATAAAGTTTTACAGTAGAGTTGTCTAAAATACTTTAGTCCTGCTTGAATGACGTCTTACAAACCTAAACACAAACGACTCTTGGGTAAATGTTGGAATTTTGTTATGTACTTACTTGGTACGGAGTTACAGCCAATCTCTCCAAGCCCAAAAAATCCGACCAATGGTGTGGAAGGAAAGTACTTCCTAAAGAGACTCGATTCAACATCTGGCTCACCATACATCTGCTCGCCTCTACCCACGCAAGCAAACATGAAGCAGAGAGTCTGTTGAGTTTCAAAGCCTTCAGTGTCTTTTTGAAACTGAAAAAAATTATACATTTCTATAAAACATTACACTGAAGAGGATGTTGATGACAAAATAACTTGTAACTGAATACTCCAGTAACGAATCTTGGAGAAAAATATTTACTTGCGAGAGAGGGGATGACTTGCACTGCGTAATCACATGTCAAGGAAACATGTTACCCGAGCAATTAGGGCATGAAAGATTGAAAGTTCCAAGTTCAATTCTCAGCCTGGTCAGAAATTTTTCAGATTTGTTAAATTTACTTGCTAGTTTCAGGACTACATACGTAGTGTCGTGTCGTCCCTTCCTCACAAACTGCAGACGGCAAACAACATGAATCACCCTTCCCAGTCTATCTTGGAAGAGCCATGGTATCAAACCTGTGATCCAATCAGACCTCTCGACTAAACATCCATTCACCATCCTCATCATGACAGTAGTTTCCAACCCCTCCTCCACACTCCTTACATTTTGTTCAATCTCTTTACGGTGTTCAAGAGACTACAATTATTTTCTACATTTTCAGACATCCTTTGTCCTTGTAATATGAAAAAAAAAATAGCCTGAAAGAAGTATAACGCAGGAAAATTTTTTTAATTAATCCTTAAAAATGAATAAATAACTTTTAACTCGACAGGAGTTCTTGGCGGTCATGCTTGTGCAGTATCATACTCGCATGTTCTTTAATGGGAGCGAGCTGCTGAATGAACTACATAACCTCTGTACAACAAAATTAAAGGGAACAAATTTTTGTGTGTCGCCACGATGCTCACCCTTAGTGGGAATGGCGATTGGAGGGTGGTGCCAAAGTACTTCCCTCCCTAGACGATGGAGAAGCAGTGGTCACCACTTGCATGGGTTTTTCCTGGGGCCCACGTTGCTGGGCATAGCCACTTCTATTATAGTGTCTAGTGCCTTAAGTGGTGCACTTGCGAGCGATGGGCGAGTGAGTACCCTGGTAGGGGTATAAGCGGGTGTGACGTTATGCAGTCTGACCACTCGTGTGACGTTAGTAGGCCGAGCGAAGGTAAGCGGTTTCTTCGGCGATGTTGGAGGCAGTGGGGAAACTGCACGTGGCGTGTGCCAGATGAGGTTCAAGGTTCAGCTGGACGAGCTGGATGCGGACCCTCTCCGACGCGCAGTCTTCTCCTTCTTCCAAGTGTATAACTGGTCGACACCTGAACCACTACTTTTTAGAACCCCAGCCGGAGCTAGCGCCTGCTTGGCAACTTTGCCCCGCCCAGTCCTGTGGGGAGGCATAAGGGGGATGATAGACCAGATAGGCAGTTGGTGGGTGTCCAGTAGGGGGTAGGCACGGCCTGATGGAGAGTAGGGTGCAGGGTGTAGTAGGTGGCCTGATCTACGGGCCTTCAGTCTAGTGCCTTGGCGAGCAGGACGTCGCTCGCAGACCCAAATACCAAACTGAGGGTTACAGTATCAGGACTAGGGGCGACCACTCCCGTGGCTCCCTGGCGAGCGAGATGTCGCTGGCGGACCCAGGCACTTACTAGAAGGGCGATAGTCCAACTGACGACCTCTGGTGTTGCCCAGGAAGACAAGCTTCCTAAGCTGCACCTAGAGACAGTTCCCAAAAGGTGAGGTGGAGGATCAGGTTTCTGCTCGTGGCTATCCCTGTAAGTCTTACTAGGACTTGTGACAAAACAGGAAATAGTGGGATCAGGGTGTAGAAAGAATAGAGTGCTGGAAGAGATAACTCGACCAAGTCAGATTTATGCCTGTTTTATTGATTGCTCAATCAAACACACATAAACCAGCCTGTACCCTGACTAAGCCCTGCAGGACCGATACCAGATTGCCAACCGGTAATTGACCTAGTCTCGGAAGACGATGCAGAGGCGCAGGGGTGAGTGCGACCCCAAGTAAGCGGTACTCGCACTCGAGACAACTGCGGACGAGCTACGAGGTAGCTGGAAGCACGGCAGGCTTCGGTGCGCTGGCGGGCAGTGAGGCGGCGTCGTGCAGAGTAGAACTCTAGACAGTGCTGCAAATGGCAGTGACTTGAAGAAGTCGGTTGACTCTCTGGCAGAGTGACGTTCTGCGAAGATAGATGCGGTATCTGATCGCTCTCGGGCAGCGTGATGTTCTGCAACTAGACTGGCGCCGAGACAGCCTCGAACTGAGGACTGCGAGTCCTATTTATACGCGGCGCACAGGGCCAGCACAGGGGTTGCAAGTCGTGGAGAGAGAGAGAAAACACAGGGGGAAGAGAAGTAGAGAGAGTGGCGACGGCGAGCCGGCGGAGATGGTCGAAGGCAGCCGAAGCTGGCGGCGAGTTCCCCTCTCGCAGCTGAAGGCTGGAGGGGTAGAGAGCGGCAACTCGATGAGAAGTGGGTTGCAGCGCAGCAGGCAGCAACAGCTGGGCAAGCATGCTGTGGTGTGTACAGCGTAATGGCTTTTCTTAGGAGGGGGCAATGGCTGTGGCGACGCTAGGTGAGAGAATGACGTCGCTTGTGGCGCGTCAGGTGTTAGCGAGGGGTTCTATATAAAGATGTGACTTACAAAGTTTTTTTTTTAAATTATGCAGACAATTTTGAATGTAATTGTTGCTAAAACTGAATTTCATTGATTTTTTGTATTTTACTATAAAAAAAGTATTAAATTGTTTTTCTTCTAAGTATTTGAGTAATAAAACCTCTTACCCCAAAAATACCATGCAGAAAGTTAGACAATTATAACAGCTTCTATAGCATTAAAAATAACATTATGGCTCTACTCTATTCTCTAAGTTTCTCTGAAATATGTGAAAAAATACAGGGTATTTTTTACAGTTGTAATCAAATTTTGTAAAAAAAAAGAGCAGCAATATAAAGGAAAATTAAATATAATTTGAATTTTTCAGATTTTGTTATAAAAAGGTTTTGTGCCAAAAAGGGAAAAGAATTTTTTATAAACAGTAGAAAATATCTTCTGTTATAGACAGTTTTGACCGGACCGAACACAAATTTTGTTATAGAGAGGTTTCTGTCAAGTGGTTCACTATATAGACATTACTTATTTGAGACGCACTCCTGCGCATAGCTTTGTTGTAGATTACAAAAAAAACCCAGAGTATGAAGTACGTAAAAAAAATATACTCAGATAAACAAAAAGCCAATATTAGCAGTTGTTAACAGGTGTTTACGGTAGGAGTAGCGCGGCAGCCGATGCAGCTGTGCATCTGACTGTACAACACGCAGAAATCATTAAAAAATAGTACACACACTACCAAAATTGTTATAAAGGGTGATTTATATTGCATTTGAAAGAAGAATGCATATATTTTGTAACACTACAATATTAATGCTAGGAACTAGCATATTTAAATATCTTAAACAATCAATTAATAAGAGTACAGTATAACACCACTGTTAAGATCCCTCACAGTTTCCAGGAATAGGGTTGTTAGTGAGGGATGGTTTTAATGGAGGGTTTGGAAAATTTGACATATTTTGACCCACCCAACCCTATACATCAAAATGGAGATGGTTACAGATGCACTTCTTGGAGTGCAGTGTTTGACAAGAGAAACGCGATGTGTAGCGACTTATTTTATAGCTGATTACCTCACATTTCCTAATTTTTTGTACAGAATTGTTTTTGATTCCTTAAAAACAGGTCTTTAAAGAGAGATATTCTTCGTAAAAGAGGTTGCAACAGTATACTAATCAAAATTTCTGGATGCTTCACAAAATACTTTTTTCAAGAAAACCTTTCACAGTAATTTTACTTCCGGAACAATTACGCGAGAAATTTAATTCCCCTCAACTTATTTATGAATAAAAAGCACATCACTTTTGTACACAACGTTAAAACACTCACCTTCTCAAAATATTCCTCTGCCTTCAATTTGCTCTTTATGGTTTTCGGCAGAATCATCGAAGCAGCAATCACACTGGGTCCTGACAGGGCCACGCCATATATCCAATCATGGCGGAATGAACACAAAGCTCCACCCACTACTAACCTCTCGGTCTGCCTGCAAGGAATCAGAACCATAAACCTGGTGAAAAAAAATTCATGCGGCCCACATTTTATGTTGTGCAAGAGAATTCTAACCATATCTGGCTTCTCAGTGGTTATTGGAATTACGAATAAATGCCTACCCGTCAAGTCACTCCCGTTGGGCGGCATGCACAAACCCTGTTTGAAACTCTACAACAGTTTCGACACACAACTCTTTACATCATCACCGCGGTAGTAAATCTACATTTCTGCCTGAGGTTGCGACTGCGACAGGAAGAAGCTTCGACATCGGCATTACCTTTCTTGGAACAACGCACAACTGCACTGCAACGGAAGTGCGGCATGTGCAAATCTTCAAGAAACATTTCAGAATTATGATTTGTGTTTAATGGACTTAAGCATGCTTCTCAGCGCACTATTTAGTTGTATAGAATATGCAAATGCAATTAAAACTGTACATCAATTTGCTGTCTTTTTTGGAGGAATTCACGTGGAACATGTTTGGAGTGTTTGTTTCTGTAGTAGACTGTAGAATGGGAAAACTATTCATCTACAGTAAGAAGAAAAAAAAATTAACTCAAATCCTACAAACTGGAATAGGTAGTATCTTGGTATTTGTATTTTTTGAAAACAGCAACACTCAGCTTTCAAATGGTATTACTGTATATTTTTTCCACAACCTCACAATATCTGTTGCAAAATTACATCTAAATAGCAAAACCATTAGTGGAAACACTAGCGTGAACATGTCACAAATTTGTTGTTAAATCAAGTTTTCTTATTTATAATCTTGCATTTTCTTTTTAATTCCTTTTACTCTTTCCCTGTAATTTACAACCTTCTCCCTCCCTTCAAAACTTGAAAAAACATATCACATGAATATTATAGGAAAAAAAAAAAAAAAAAAAAACCAGCCCTACAGTCTAAGAACTAGTTAGTGCCTCACCTGTTTCGTATGGACAACAATAAAGATCCCGATTTCTCCGAGAAGTCACTACTGCAGAAGAGCAGTAGGCACTTGACCTCATCAGCTGGACTGATAGAGGTGAGTTTCAAAACCTCTCCGGGGCTCAAGTTGTCCTGTAAAATCGCAGCAGTAACCACACAAAATTCACAGAGTTCTATATTAAGGTGCTCAT
This sequence comes from Clitarchus hookeri, assembly GCA_002778355.1. Lineage (NCBI taxonomy): Eukaryota > Metazoa > Arthropoda > Insecta > Phasmatodea > Phasmatidae > Clitarchus > Clitarchus hookeri. The sequence continues at coordinate 470,267 of NQII01001246.1, forward strand.
TTACCTGGCACGCATTATTAAACTAACTCTGTTGCCTTTTAAAAAGCCATAACAATATTATCACTGTTAAAATATAAAAATAACATAACAATGAGAGGTGTATGAATAATTCATGAATGTGGGACCATCAACATATTGCAATACAAAAACTACTTTACCTTCCTACAAAATCTTTTCAGTTGCGAGTTACTCAGCTCAAACGTCCTGCACGTCAAGCCAGGAATGGTCGGCATCAACAATGCGGACATGTTCAACGTGCCGTCTGCTTCAATTTCTTTGGATTCCAACGTGCCAACTTCAGTGCCCACGAGTCCGTCGACGGGCACAAGCACGACCTGGCACGCTGGGCCCATGAAGTTATGCACCCACTGCAAAACTAGGAGGAGAACAAACTCACGTCAACCTGCCGTCCACACAACTTTTCCATTTCAAAAACAGTGGAGAGCTGAGTTGCAGAGTATTTAATAATGTAGACGTGAAACAGTCCCTTATACAGCAAACTCCCACATATGCCAGCAAAATGGTGTCACCGGCCCTGTAACATGTTGAAACGCCATTTACCAGTCAGCACCTGGTAACCTGTGTCCAACCAGCAGCCCAGCAAATGGGGAACCTTTCACAGCATTCCGCAGCCAATCAGATGCAAGGTCCATTCTCAGAGCCTTGCACAGCCAATGAGAGAATGGGATCTCCCCATATCGTGTCTGTGTACTTATCTACTCTGTGGTGGATTGGAGAGGTTTTGGTTGGCCCTTCATAGCGAGGTCTTGCACACTGGTGAAGGTGAAACAAGGCGAAGATGGAGCAGTGGCGGAATGCAAGTGAGGGGGAAACGAGAGTGCCTCGAGAAAACCAGCCGGCCAACAACGTCCACCACATTTTCCGCATGCGGAAATCCGGGTGGCCTTGTTGGGGTGACGTGGAGTGGAGTCGATTGGGGAGGTTGGGCAACTCTTAACATCGAGGTCTTGAAAGCAGATGAGGGAGAAGCAAGGTGAGTATTGGAGCAGCCCCAGAATGCAATAGCTCAGGAAACGTGAGATCTCCGAGAAAACCCGTCGACCAGTCGCATCATCCGGGACGACTCCTACGTGCGACCCCGTTGGGAATCAAACCCAGTTCACCTTGGTGGGAGGCGAGTGCTCGAGTCGCTATGGCACTGTGGCCACAACAAACCAAGAAGAACTGTAATATATTTTATATTACTCCACACCATTTCTTCAAATCTGCTGGTATATCTATTGTCATGGATGGTTTCAATTCAAGTCAACGTTTACTGAAAATGGGTAAGTTAGGAAAATATTCAGTTTGCAAGTGACCCCGTTGTACACGTTTCATTCAAACTGTCTGTATGCCGTTGAAATTGCAGTGTTGATAAGAAAGAGCGAGGGTTGGGGAAAGGAGAAAAGGCTTGCATTTCACTTGTGTTTGTCCAGCAGTGCATACGTACAAAGGCTGCCTGCATTTCCCAGTATGCAGGGATAAAAACCACTGTTTCTCACCTCACACAGCATATACAAGTGAAAATGACGCAAAGTTGGCTGAGTAGTTGGGTACCAGCATCTCGCTGTTGGGGTTCCAAACAGCAGCAAATCTAGCAACCAATTAAGGGTGAGGATTATATGAGGGGAGTATTTTAATTCACTCTGACCAACTGTGTCGTAGCACAATATGTATACTCTCAATATTTTTTTAAATTATGCTTTAAGAATAACTGTGGTACAATAGTCTTACGTACTAAATAAATGTTGTAGATATGAAGAAAATAAAAGAATTAGTCATCAGAGAAACACCTTGTTAAAACAAATAAACAAACGGTACAATACAACACTTATTTAGTTAACAAACACACGCACAGGTGCGGATGTACAACGCATGCCAGTGTTACTGGCGAGTGGACTGGTCCATTTATTGTGTGTAGGGGGTGTAATCATGTAGCACTACCCATTATGTTCATACCACACACTCGCAAGAATGCCTGCAGTTTTAATGCGGCATATGTCAATATTTAGTATTTACTAAATAAAGCTAACTACTGCACAAACATTTTAAAATTTCTCAATACTACACTAAGCATATCCATTGACACCACATTTTATAAGGTGCAGTATTTGAACTTTGAAAAATGGTTGGCATCATAAAAACTATTTCATAGTCTGTGTCAACTAAAAATTGCTCAATTGTCGCATTAAGTAAAGCAAATAACACCATGTCAACAGATACTAAAATCTATATCAACTATTTCTTGCGTGCTTCTTTTGTTTACCTATGTATGCCAGGGCCTATATAAATTATTACCTGCAATTAATGTAGTGTTACACATGCAGCCTCTCCTCTCCTTTACTTGCTCTTTCCCTCGGGATTGCAAAGTGCAGTGCTCCAAGGGTGTCGCTGACAACCGAAGAAGCAAGCACAAAGCCACCAGGTAACATGTGCCGCTTGCCACGATAAGGCTATCAAGCCAGATGCTGCTACCTTCCTCGGGATAGAGTCGCTGCGGTCATCACCCTCGCTTCCCCTGAATGTGGCTCCGGGTACAGAGAACCTTCCGAGGCAGGCCGACCAAGTTATACAAGCCACTGTGGGCCGCTGCATCTGGGAATCTCGGGTCTCGTACGGCCATTAGCGCCAGGTGTGTTGGAGCCATCGGCGTGACGAGCAAGTGAAGTCGGCAAGTATGTGGACAGCAGAGAGATAGACTGACTGGTATGAAAGTGGCACTGGATGCGCGAGTGGCAGACATTTGGATGATATATGTGTAAATAACAAGCAAGGATCAAGTGACTCTACCTAATATATAGACAGAGATAAATAAATTAATTATAATAGAGACTCACATTAAATATTGGGCTCATTAATGGGAATAAGTGTTAACAGTAGAGATAGATAGTTTAATGATCTGAATAATACGTAGCTGTGTGTATTTTTATAACATTGTTAAGAAATTAAATTTAGGTATTTTATTTTTATTAAGACCTCCATCCCTCACGAGCTCTGATACGTCAGTGGCAACTTGTAACAATACTTTATTACTGAATTACTTAACTGCAAAATTTAAATGCCTTTCTTTATCAGCATGCACCGCCAACAAGCTGAGGCAGTTGGGCGGCTGTTTCGAATAAGATAGCCTGAAGGAAGCTTGTCAGTCCTCAAAATGGCAAAATACAACGAAGCCTGCAGCAAAGACGCAATGGAATACAATGGTGAAAAAATTGTACCTAATACTTTTACAGAAATTTTTGCCACTGGCAATGTCTAACACAAGAAAAAAATGTGATGTTTGAATTTGTACATGGATAAATGACAGATTTCTGTGTTGAACATAGAAAACTCAAGCTTACTTAAAAATAAAAATTACTTAGGTATTTGTAACACAAGCAAAACCAGAATGAAACAAATATTTTACGAGTGAAGTATTTGTATAAATAAACTCACATTTAATTTTCTTCCGCCTCACGAAGAGAATACATAGTTTGGGATCACTGTATAATTTTGTTTTCAAAATCTCTTCTGATTTTCTATTATGTGTACCCAAAAACCATTCCAACTTGGTGCGTGACTGCAGTATGATCTTGGCTACAGACTTCCACGAGCTGAAAGAAAAATTGATACAGTAAGATATGCCATTTCACCAAAGTTGGCTTTTTTCCCATCAAACATTAACGACAAACATACTTGTACAAGTCCATGACCAACACTTTGAATGCTGCTGATTAATATCACGCAGTAAACTCCATGGAAACTGCAGCTAACATATTATTAAGTTGCCATCAACTTCAAAGAATTTGGACATTTTAATATCATGGGAAATGCTTAATGTTAGAGTGTCCTCTATTTTCACAAAGTTTACAACAGCATAATATTACTTTGTCAGCACTCAAAAGTATTAAAATGAGGTAATACTATAGCAAGAAATACATGATAATGTATTATTACAGTGTATAGTTGTAAATATTGCAAGACTAGTTCTAGTAAATGCAATTAAAAATAATTAGAATTTACACACTTCTCTGTGACCCAAATTTCTCTCAAATTCTACAACTGCACTAGATTTTACACTGGATGTAAAGAATGATGTGTAAGGAAAGTACTTTGCCAAGGCGTGAAAATCTCTCTGTTAAGTAACATGTCACTTAGGGAGTGCTGTATTGTTTCTTAAGCGACTATATATACTTGACGTCGCCGCAAAGTGCACCAACCTGCAAACTTGAGCTGCGGCACGAAGATCCTGGAGCGGCAGGTTGCAGAGGATGGTCCGCACCACCTCGTACTGCGAGAAGATCATGTGCGCTTCACCACCGTCGTCCTCCGACTGTTCCTCAGTCGTACAGTCACGACCGTCCTGACGGGAACACTTCACCTGCAACGTCGAAGCACGTCACCCGCGGACACTCCTTGTCAGCCCGCCCTGTCATTTACCATCGACTCATGACTGACATCATAGTTGTATTTGTGGTTGAATTGGTAGCAAATACTGTGAGTTATGTGATTTCGAACTTATATTTAAGATGAAGCTAAATAAAACTGCCATACTTGTGGGCTGACTATTCTTGTTGCACTGAAGGGCTGTGGTAATATGTTCATAAGAAAATGAACCTGGTACCAGCTTAGCAAGAGCATAGGCAACACTGTTCCGATATACAAAAAGGGAACACAATATTATATATTACATTCCTGTCTCTCACAATGTTAATACAGTAACACCATTTTCATATTCCCTCCCAAAGTCGGTCACAAAAATACACATAGTGATGAGAGGACTAGCGATGAGTTTGTGGCCCTGAAACTGATTAGTCCTCCTCTCAATCACGGAAGCAAGTCCCCAGCTTCAAAAACTTACTGACGTTTATAATTGTCACCTCGAGCAAATTCTTATATAACAAACATTCACAGAATTAATAAATTATCTGCTGAAGTGTATTACCATAGCTGAATGTTAGTAAAATATCATACAGGTACGGACAACATTAAAAATTTAATGTACTGCAATAAATTAAGTTAGAGCACAAAGTAATACATTTCTTTTTTCATATTTTGTAATGTTACAGGCAAATTGATGTGTGTGGGAAATATTTATTTTTTTTCTATACTTTTGGGAATTAAAATAATTTATACAGTGTTTGATACTTTGAGGTAATAGCAGCTTGTATTTATTTTATACATTTTCATTTTTCAAAATTTATAATTTAATATCAAGTCATTTGACGGAAGCAATGATCGGTGATGTAACAACTTTTTCTTTTATTTGTAAGCCAATGACATGTAGCTGGCTGTTGTAATATGGTGTAATGTAGGTAGGATGACAAGGGTTGCGCTGTGACGACGTGATGAGATACACACCCATGTTGCGAGGGGTGTGTGTGCTATTAGATATGACTGCATCATGTGCCGCCTCGATCTGGCAGTTTTCGGTGGGGCAATAAAGCTTTCAGGGGATACTTATAGTGAGCATGGCTTCCGTCGTGCTCCAGTCTAGCCAGAGCCAGTAAAGTAACAAGCCAGAGTAGAAGCAAGTCGTAGTACAGCAACAGATGATGGATGCTTGAAGAGTACGAGCGAGTCGCGATTGCAACTCGCACTGGCAGCGCCAGCAACTTTTTCCTTTCTTTTCCATCACATTTCGGACTAACCTAAAACCTACTAAATTATTTCCGCCGGTGTGGGGGGTCATTCATTCCGGGGCGCCGTGAGGTTGTATATTTTATATCCCGCCTTCGTAAATATCATCGCGATGCAAGTGCTTTCGACTGCAGAATAATAGATACTGCGATTCCTTTCTCATTACAAGCTTGTGAAGTTATTTTTCTGTGCCGCTGTTGTAACTGAACTGCATAGTGTAATAAAACTCAGTTGAACTATATTTCCGGCTCGACTGATTATTTATTTTGGCTCCTTTATAAACTTGAGTCTCAATATTCACCTCCGACCGAGTTAGGCGAGCTAATGTTCGACTGTGCCACGGCCACACCTGGCACGTACCGTAACATTACAATTTGTACCCCACAATTACCTTGATACTTAAAGTATAGTCTATCACTTTTTTAATCTGACCTCTGAATAATTACCGTGAGTATGACGTTAATTGTTATTTCCTAAATATTCCATGTATCACTTAAGTATTTTATACTTCTGTTAAGTAAGAGTACTTGTAGATAAAATGAACTTTTACTTATATTCTACCTATAAATTGTAATATTTCATCCATAATTAATATGAGTAAACAGGGGTGTTGCTATTGCCTAGTAATAAATAGTTCCTATGCAAAGTATTATTACACTGAGTGCACACGAATGTGGTGCATTGTCCCTTTGGTGTTGTCTTATAGATTCAGTGAAGGTTTGTCTGTATGAGGCGGAGGAATACCCTGCAAGTAGAACCTGAGCGTGGCTTCAGACAAGTTGGTAGTAACCCTGAATGGACTATAGTTGTCAGCACAATGACGCTTTCTAGGATGTACACTGAATTCAGAAAGCCACATCTGAGGTACCATTAAGAACCTCTTACAGACCACAAAAAATACAATTATCACGATTTTGCTCTCTTCCCTTCAAAATGAGCTAAATTAGTGATCACCCAACCTGGTTTGCACGTGGCGTATTATTTGGACTGTACCTTCTGACTGCTCGCTGCGTCTACAGACGGGTGCCTCCGACGTTTCAAACGCAACATCCCTCCTGCTGCTCCACCGTCGTTATCTTGTATCCCCCTGCAGGGAGATAAACACAAGTGTCATTTCCTGAAGGTCACTTCTCGCGTACACGATTCACACTGAGGCATACTCACACAAACCAGATAGAGAGGAGTTGAGCGCCAGGTACTAGCACATTACCAGAACTTCTGCATTACCTGCGTACCCATAATGACAAGCTTTATTTGGTTTTGCACATCAGCTGCTCGGAACAGAGCTTTAGTTTCTTATAACATCTTCCAATTACTACACTGTAATGGACTCAAGTGAGCACTCGCAGAGTGCAACGTCTTCCCGCTGCCGGAACTGGCACCGAGTGCAGTCAACTTTCCACGTCCCAATTGTCGACAGCACTGAAAAAGTATGCAATGAGTGCAATCTTAGCAGCACTGTCTCTAGCCAGTGGTGCAGTTTAAGCACAAATATGGCCAAAAAAAAGCACACGTTTCAGGTCATCACGTGATAACTGCACTTTTCTAGATTTCAGGGCCGATCCAGTGCAGTCAATTGGAAAATGCAGTTAGAAGTTATTTACATTATAAGGATTTTGACAGTTACTGCAAATTATTTTTTATTTTCCATCAGAACTAGGTATTTTATTGATTGTATCGCACACAGGACTGCACCCTTGTGATAATAAGCCATAACCTTAATGTATCTTCGATGGTGGCTATTTACCTATTTTGTTCTCCTTGGATGCATCACATTGAATCATGGGTAAATATTGGCATTGTTTGCATGGAAAATGTTGAGATCAATTCAACTTTCTCAGCGTATGCAATGCAGATAATGGAGAAGCAGCAAAAAAGTCTGATTGGCTGTTGGTGGTATTTCCTTTGCCTGTTTGGCCAAATTGTGAATATGTGAAAAACTTTTGTTTAGTAGCAGTTTTTCATTTGATGTGTAAGCTACATTAACAAAGCACCCTATGATACTAACCATATTTATTTGCCTGCCATACTAAGTTTGTTTAAACTAGAAAAACTGTGAATATCCCACTACCCTGGGCTAAGTAAGGTTAGCAAACAAACTTTCACAAATAGTGGAGTAAAACTATGATTTTGTTGTTGAAATGCTTAACGACTTTAAGTTTTTGTATAATACGAGTTGTGATACTTCGTACTTCTGAGTGTTCGGTAGATACATAACTCCCACGCCCTTCCCCTTACACAGGCCATATCAGCCTAAGCCTATTTTTTTTAAAAACATTTTTAATAACGTTATTTGAGTGTCTTAACTTGTTCCGAGGAAATCTGTTGTTTTCAGGATACCGCGAGATTAGCAAAATTTATATATACATAATTCAAAATGCCTTGATATTTCCCCAAGAAAAAGAACCTACTATTCATAAGTACCCAAATAACTAAAGTAACGTAACTTACGCATCCATCATCGCAGTTATCAAGAGACTTTCAAACTGGAGACGATTGTCCGATTCGACGATCACATAACACTACTTGATAACACTAGACGATTTGACATTGCTTAATACAGTACACTAAAAAAAAATACGTATGACATTACTGGTGTCAAACTATCATCTGTAAACAAAAATTTATCGGCAATTATTGTGGCCTTTGTTTCCCGTTCACCCATATAACAAACACCAGTAAATGTTAATTTGCAGCATACACAATTTACACAATCGTTTTAGCTCTTGAAAGAGTTTCCTAGTGAAGCCGTATTTGAAACATCTACAATACCATCATTTAAGATACTAAATTATCACGCGAATAATTTTATTAGGACCTATGACATGCATTAAGTACACATGTTTTGTCTCGACCTTTGCCACTCTCACGCCGTGATGGACTGCTCTGGTCCAACTACATCAGTGCGCACCGTGCGTTGTGTGGGTCTTACAAAGGATTCATGGGTACATGACAGAAGCATTCAAGCGTGAACTAGTCCCATGACCCGTTCACTAACAATGTGCCGCTAGTCAGTGCAATGTCTTATGTTCATGTAGAGCAAACTCAAAAATATGTCCGGACGCTTAGGGTTCAGTGATTTATTAAATCATACATAATTTAGAAGCCAACAGCAAATGTTAGGCGAACTAGTCCTTGATGGGACACATAAATAAATAATTACAGAGGCACTAAATTACACTGGAAAATACAACACAACACATAAACATTACCTAAGTGGTCGAGGATAGTAATGAAGATGTCGTCCGGCGACTATGTTAAGAAAAGTCAGATTATTGCACAATATTCCTATTTCAAATAGAATGGGCGTTAGTTCACTGGGTGAGCTCGAAGTCACAGTTCTCAGGATCGTGGGCCGAACGACTACATGGCTGTATCCCCTGACACACACTTTAGAAATTTACAGGATAACGTAATATATAGCCGGGGTATTCAGGCTCCCCAGTACGCCTTAGTGTTACCTTTTTCCTTATAAATGAAGGATACCTCCTTGAGGCGTTGATGACTTCCTGGATAGGGCCAGGGCCCGACATACAACACTAAATGAGAAGTCATAAATTCCGGTTAACTCAAGTAAATTGTATTGCCGAATAGTGTACGCAGTAACATGTATACAATGAAAATTAAAGGAGAACTGGCTGACAAGGCCTGCCAGCAACCATTACTGTACAAAAAGGCCAAGAATGGCATGAACACATACAATACTAATTAAACCTCCGGGTCTGTAAATTGAGCTGAGGTAGTGGTGCTGCGAATGTGGGGAAGACTGTTGGTAAACTAAATAAAAGTTCCAGTAAATTACGTTAATTTATTCCAGTTAAATGTGACGTGGACCACTTCTGTGTGGTCTGGCACGGCAACTGTCATCACGTCATCGGCCCACGGTCACTGCACCAGTGCAACCCGTGGAACACACACGTCGTACATCGTGATACGTGTCCGCATCGTTCACCCAGTGATCCAACCGAGTGTATGTGGTGTCCCTAGAGTGTTCTAAGTAATTAAGATAGAAATAAAGTGTTACAATGTGTAGTAAATAGCATTAGAATTTATCGCCTACTGGCAAATGTTCCTGAAATTCGCCCGCAGGTGATAGCGAAGTAATCGCAGAATAAATGCACGCCATGTGCGTTTTAATGAGGTGTAGAGTAGCAAGGCCATGGTATTTGAAGTGCTCTATACATTTTTTCGAGTGTAATTATGTATCTAATCAAGCCAATTAGAGACGTGGGAAATAATTAGTCTTTCTTTCAACCTGACTCTTCCGGTTGTAGAGTACCCCAAAATTAACAGACCTAAATTTCCCACGTACTCTACAAGGCACCACATTATCACGTAAGTAGTGTAATATTAAGTGCGTGACAACTTCATCTTCAATCTGACGGAGGCATCCAGAGCCCCCTGGGCTGTCGACCGAACGACCTACATCACTAACTTTTCGCCGAGTTATGGCGCCGGGCAATTCTACACTCCACCAGCCCTGGGTCACCTCGACCACATAAATATGATGAGCACCCATAATGTATGCTGGAATATTATTATAAGTATAGGCAACAACGAAAATTGCACCATATAATTTATTACCTTATTGTAGTATTTGAATGACTACGTAAGTAGCAGGTAATTCATTAAACATACCCAGTCTAACATTATCAATGTTTCACTGTCGACATAAGCAAGAGCATGAGACATACCACGACGGAAAATGCAGTAGATAAAACACACTGATATAAAACACTGTAAAGTAATAAAATTGAATAATTACTCTACAAATAACAAGGACACTGACATATCACAGGTAATATTAGATTTATTATGGAGTGAATAATTAGGCAATACAATTTGTGTGAGTGGAAGAAAAACTTTGGCTTCAAATTACTAAATTAAACATACTGAAATTGGGGCAAAAAAACTGTTCCTGGCTTAAGTATTGAAGAGACTGAATTAAGTGAATTTACCTGAAGTATCACCTGTCTTACAAACATAATAATGAACAAAATTATGATAGGACACTGTTTTAAAAATATTAGCTCTTGCTTTAATTTAATTTAAATTTGCCAGAACTATCTAAAACGAATCTCCATATCATACTTCTGGTATGATCTTACATAAGGGAAAGTTCAGTTAAAAAAAATTTCCAGTTTATAGTGAGCGAGGTATAACATTGCTTCAAGGTAAACCATTTCAAATGTGCAAAGGACTTATCTGGATGACGTTGCTGGTAAATGTCACCCACGGATGCTTCAGTGGTGGCATGATTGTAACACAAAAAAACTAACATAATTAGCTCCTGGGGCCTCTTCTTTCTTGCCAGTGCGGTTTTACAAAACTGCAACACATTCCCCAAGTGGAAATTATGTTAGGATGGGCAGTCATTTCAATTAATCTATTTGATCTGCCGTCCCTAATATTACAATGGACTACTAAGTCTGATGGCCAGAAGGAGTGTACCCTTGCTAATTTAAAATAAATTGTAGGTTTCTTAAAATCCGGAAATCTTAGATTATTATCATTAAAGTTAATAAAACTTAAAAATCAAAGTTTGCTCAGTCATACAAAACCGTCTCGGCTTGCAGTACATATGCGCAATAAAATTTCATTCCTGCTTTAACTATGTTGCTGAGAGAAAACACTTCAGTAACATAGATTTAAGTATGCTTAAATAGAAACACTATAATATGTCCTTTAAAAAATATTTTGAGTGATGATATAAAAAATGTCTTTAATGAAGCTTTTGAGAGGTGCTACAAAATTTTTTAAACAAGCATTATTATGCACAAAACATTAACAACAGAAAATTCATAATATTACCAAAGCTGTAATACCTTTACCAACTCTACCTCAAAAAAAAATTGTCCCCAAAATGCTTTACAAGTGCCGTTGCATATTTTTTGTTAATCACTAGTAAAGTAAAAGAATAACCTACATATATATAAATTACTCTAATCATAGCACACTAGCACCATAGAAAAGGGGAATAAAGTTGGCTGGCTTTTAATCGTTTGGTATCTCTTAGATGTAGTCTTTGGTCTCTGATCTATTTATGTACGTTGGTTGCAGAAATGTTAGTTTCCAGAATAGGATTACTTTCGAAATGTGTAAGATTATTAAATCGTGATTCGAATTACAAAAATCAATTAAGGCACAGTAGCCATGTGTAAGTATAATTTCTTAACATTGGTCTGTGAAAAGTTTTGACGTGTATTGATGACTTCTGTAACGCAAAGTTAGGTTAATTTTTAACCATTCTTCACGTAAAATTTGACTAAGAGGTTTGAGAGCTACTTGCCGCATGTATCAGAAGTGGTGCACCAGCTACATGATAACTGGCCGCGGTGGGGTTGTGGTCAGACCACTCCTTCGCCGTCACAAACTGGGTTCGATGCTCGGAGGGGGTCACTAGCTAGATATTTACTTATAGTTAATTTGGACGACGTTGATTTTGTTTTTTCTCGCGATGCATGTGGGGTATGTTAAGTTATTAGAATATTTAGGGACCACATTCACAATTGTACTAGATATATCAATATTGGAATTTAAGTACTAGGCCTGTAACTCTATATTATAATGTACGGTAATTATGCAATTTAGGGGTTTTTCAGTAAATAAAAACCCCGAAAAGTGGTATATTTCGACACTACTAATTACGCAGAACACGAATGTACTAGGATCATTAACGTATGACTAATTTCGTAACATGTGCCCACCTAACCTAACAGAACCTAACCCCACGATGAGTGAATCACTATTTTACATTTGTAATCTAACCTAGGATTGTAGGGTTATACACTAACCTAGGGTTTCCAGTGGGACCGGACGGAATAGGGAACGCAGCACTTAAGTTTGGTGGGATAGAGTCAGTGAAATATTTAGAGGTGTCGTTAAGGAAGTCCTGAAGAGAGGATAAGTTGCCACAAGGTTGGAAGGATGCGTTGGTGGTCTCAATACACAAGCGGGGGGAGGCCTGGCAGCTACAGACCGGTGAGTCTCACATCGAGTACAGGAAAGCTAATGGAGAGGCTGGTGGTTCAGTATGTGGTGAATGTTATGAACAAGAGGAATTGGTTGGAGGAGTCACAACATGGTTTCAGAAAAGGATACTCATGTGAGATGCAGCTGGTTGGGCTGCTAGAGGATCTGGTGCAGGCAGTTGATGAGGGGAAGCAGGTAGATGCCTGCTTCATAGACTTTGAGAAGGCATTTGATAACGTGCCCCATGGGACTTTGATGAATAAAGTGGATGAGCTGATACTGGACAAGTGGGTAGTGGAATGGATTGGGGACTTCCTACGGGGCCGAAGACAGAGGGTGAAAGTGGAGGATGCAATATCGGAGGAAGGAGAGGTAACTCCAGGGGTGCTGCAGGGAAGCATGCTGGGCCCTCTGTTGTTTACCATAATGGTAAATGACATGGGTTTGGGGATTAGGGTAAAAGTAAGATTGTTTGCAGATTGTGTATTGTATGCAGTGAGGCGGGGGAGGGGGTGAAAACTTGCAGGCAGACATTGACAGGATATAGTTGTGGACCATGGAGTATAAAATGAAGATAAATGTAGGAAAAACTAAGGTAGTGAGGTTTAGAAGGAAGAAGGTGATAAGCAGGGACATGCACAGATGGGAGGAGCAAGAGATAGAAGAAGCAGGAGAATATAAGTATCTAGGGATTGTATTGCAGGGAGACCTCAGATGGAGAAAACAGGTAGAAAGCGTGGTTGCAAAGGGAAGCAGGGCTTTTGGCATGTTGGGAAGGGTGCTGGAGGGAGTCAGCAGTGAGGTGAAGGAGAAGGCATATGGCACAATGGTACGGCTGACGTTAGAATATGCGGCAGCAGTACGTGGAGGTGCGAAANAAGCAGGGACATGTACAGATGGGAGAGGCAAGAGATAGAAGAAGCAGCAGAATATAAGTATCTAGGGATTGTATTGCAGGGAGACCTCCGATGGAGAAAACAGGTAGAGAGGGTGTTTTGGGCATGTTGGGAAGCGTGCTGAAGGGGTTCAGCAGTGAGGTGNCTGGAGGGAGTCAGCAGTGAGGTGAAGGAGAAGGCATATGGCACAATGGTACGGCTGACGTTAGAATATGCGGCAGCAGTACGTGGAGGTGCGAAAGCTAGAGAAGGTGCAAAGAAGGGCAGCAAGATGGGTGAAGGGTAGGTGGAGAAGACAGGGGCAGGATGGTGAGGAGGAAGGGATCTATAGGCCATCAGTGGTGATGAAAGAAATGGGGTGGAGCTCGAAGGACGGGAGGAAAGTTGAAAGGCTGGTCAGGATATACAGGATGGTGAAGTTTACACTGCCAGCTAAGTAAGGGGGTGTTTAGAGGGAGAGGAAACATCAGTGAGAAGCCTCAGAGGGTGTGGAGGAGAACGGAGCGGGGTAGGCAGTCTATGCTTGTGAGGGAGTGGAATGTGTTGCGGGAGACATTGGTATCTGTGAGGGGGGGTTGCAAAGTTCAGGAAGGGCATGGCAGTGAAGTTTGATCGGGTAGGGAGAGGTTGAGAGAGCTCGACACAGGGCGGTAGCCCTATTGCTGGTTGTTGTTATAACACGGAACGAGTGATCATAAATGCTAGTCAGCAATATCAAAACAATAGCTGAAGTTACTGAAATTCCTGGCCAGTGAAATTAGTGAGTAACGGAAGGCGATCCTGGAAGGTTAGCTAAAGCAAGTTGGGAAGGTTGCACTGATTTACATGCTTCTGTGGAGGATTTACGTTACCGAGTTGTATATTCATGTAAATACCTAAAAAATTTGTGTTTCGAAAATATAAACGCAAGACACCCTCAAAGTTATGTAAGCCGTAATCATGAGCTTGCTCTGTATACAGAAATATTAACTTAAAAATCAAGATTTATACGCTACCACCACCACCTGTTCTGCAACATTTAAATTAGGATATTTATTCATTAATTTACTTTCTTTTCATCTGTAAAATAACAATCTACATTGTTTCTGGACATGTAGCCAAATATATTTGAAGAAATAAAATTTAAAAGAGAATAAAAATTTTATATATTAAAATAATATAAGTAAAAATAGAAATACAATAAATAATTTGTCAAATTGTGGAGGTACGTCACGGACAAATTATTTAAAAACACTTGTACACAATATAAGCATTTATTAGTAATAAAGTAATAATAAATACCTAAAGTGATACATGATACACTCAAGAATGTCATCAAAGACTTTTGTATACTAATGTAAATTTTGTAAGATAATAAAACACTGAAGTCAGAAAAGAATTAAAAATGAATTAGTCTATCAATCTGGTGTATCTTCAAAAATTCTTGTATGCTATAATAACATTTATCAGATAGTAATTGATAGGTTACATTTGTAAATCTATTAATTTGGTGGGTAGTTTTTATGAAAATTGAGAGGCTCCACATTATAAATTTTGTAATCAGCTGGACAATATTCTGGGAATTTCCAGTTTATTTTCTAGCCATATCTCAGTTAAGGCTCCAGCCTACCTGGTGCTCGAACTGCGTTGCAGCGTGTTAGAAATACACGTTATACAACTAAACTATTAAAGGTGCGTACAGTGTGCTGATCTACGAAAAGAACGCACACTTCAGACTAGGGCTGTTGATTGCTTTCAAGACGTCACATACATTAGAAACACCATTTCAGAGCACTGCAAAATGGGTAAAAACTGCTTTTTCAAAGGGAAGCATATCAAAAGGTATGTATCAGACCCATACAAAACTACGTGGGCCCTGCATTATACCATCCCACAGACTTTGCATCAATAAACTAATATGGTCACCGCCAAAAGTCCCATAGGTACATGGAGTGTGACCAGAAGACCTCATGCCAGTTCAGAGCCGTGTGCTTAGTGGCAATGGGGCACTTGATACACGTGGCAGTGTGGCCCTTATTGCTTCTGTGCTTCTGTCTCAACTGCAGAAAAAAAACTCTCGGTTGGTGGGAGCCTTTCAAATAGACTTTGTAGTAGTTTTGTGGAGCTTCGTACCGAAACATTTCTAAACCTGGGTGTGGTTCAGTACGTCTGCTGAAGCGTGATGACTTGAACTGATGCCAAGCTTGTTTCAGGTGGTCGTACCGCACAGCTGCACCGCCGGCTTCCAAGTGGAACACTGGTCTAGCCACTGGGCTAGGGACGTTCATGTGGTGGTGGATCATGTGGCACATGTGGCATGAGTTCGACCACATAATAGTGAGTATGAACCACCTTCTGACAGTATAGAATGAAGGATCACCCGTAAATTGGTGTAGTGTGGAAGTATTTAAATTTGATGAAAATTATGACGTGGAACACAGTAATGCCCAACTTAACTGTATCTGTTGGTGACCACACAATTGTATTTATTAGGTGCTTTGATTGACCCTGATGAGTGACAAAGCCTTGGGTGTGCTGATTACATGTGATACCTGCTGCCACACTGAGCCTGGTGCACGAGCCGGTATTGAATATTCCTGTTATACGACAGCAGTTGATGTACTGGCATGCGACACATACCGAGGGGATGCAATTTGTTGTTCGTAGTATACATATTGGGCTACCTAACGTGGACACCTCCAAAATGTCTGCAACAGTTGCGCATCACAAAATTTGTTTTCCGCCAAATTATAGTACGGGCTGGGCCAAGTAATTTGCAGC
Source organism: Clitarchus hookeri (assembly GCA_002778355.1). NCBI lineage: Eukaryota > Metazoa > Arthropoda > Insecta > Phasmatodea > Phasmatidae > Clitarchus > Clitarchus hookeri. Next base: position 486,514 of record NQII01001246.1, read on the forward strand.
ACAGAGACTATTCGTAACCCGTGTATAGTTAAGAGAGTTTGAACCACTTGTTAACTGGAAGCGTACATTTATCAATGGAATCTGAAAGTACGTGCAGAGAGGAATTCTATAGCATTTGCAATGGAAAGTATCACAGAAATGCCAAGAAATAATGTGCAAATATGATTTAAGTTACGTGGGCTGGCAGCATGGGGCAGTATGCTCAGCTGTATGTAAACAACACGCGCCATCATTCTATCTGTTCAGGCACGATACACAGCCTACAATATCAAGGCTGCTTTCATCATGGCTCTAGCAGTAAAATACATTAAAAGTTAGAACTTAACGTTGCGTTGTAGGGTGTTAATCTGAGTATTGTTTGGGTTATTTAGTACATTCTACTTATTTTACAATTACGCCCTCAATATTAAAAAGGTAAGCTGTGCAGAACCCATTTATGTTACTATTCTGAATAATTACCAAAGCCTAAGCGGGAGTATAGGATGAAATGAGATTATTGAAAAAGTTAGAATAAAGTGGTACGGACATTAACAGAGAATGAGAGGACAGGCTGCCCAAACAAGTGATGGAAATTAAAAATACAAAGGGAGAAGGCCCCAGGGAAGACAAAGTCAGTTAGTACAAAGATCCCTGTACTCGTATTGTCAAACTTGTCCCTCCACAGCGTTAGTGGCGAGTAGTGAGCAGTAGTGCTGTTTGTAACTGTCATCCAGGCTCATATGTGCTGTTTGTAACTGTCATCCGGGCTCACATGCACATGGTGTGCAGTACACATTGTAGGAATATCACGTGTGTCGACATTATATGTAAAAATCTATTTTGATCCACAGGGCGAATTTGACTACCCTGATGTCTCAGCATGGACGGATGAAGAACTTGGGATCCCTCCAGACGACGAGGATTAGTGAGTCCGGTTAGGCGAAGTTGAACTTTTTGTACAGTGTACATACGTGTTTCACAAAGGCACCGAAGGTCGTGCTGAAAATGGTGCAGCTGTGAAATGTATTAGCAATTAATGTAAAAGTTATGTTAGTAATTTCTGTGTATTATATACAATGTGTTGGGTTATCCATTGTGAACCATTAAATCAGCTACAATAATTCTAACGTTCTAGTTATCTTGGGGTTGGAGAAGTACATGGAAGAGGGACAAGTGCGTGGTTTTAACGATTGTCGAAACTCCTACTCGTAGTACCTCACAACATACTTCTAACGGTGGTGCAAGAATGAAGATTCGTCAACTGCAACGGTTCGTGTAGGCTATTAACGGTAAAGTGAGCACTTTTTAAGGCCCTTCCAAAAGACATTTACCACTAATAAATATTTTTTATTGCAGTCTCAGACTTTTAACTTTTGAGAGTGGTGAAATGTACATATATATCAAAAAGTGGTGGGAAAATAGAAATTTCGTGAAAGGGAAAATTTAGCAGGACCATAAAAAGTGCTGACATTACCATGAACAGCTTATAATGTCAAATAATAGATGTTCACATCCTGCCTAGTAAAATGTTTCCGAGAAAGAAGTTACTGGAGTTCTACAGCTTCAACCAAATCTGAATAAACCTGCTGAACTTGTCTGAAGTTACCCTGCATCTCATCGTTCAAGCTTAAACAATCACATTAAGAGTGAT
>NQII01001246.1:495005-535852 GCA_002778355.1 Clitarchus hookeri
GGGGGGTTGGCTACCTAATATAGATTCACAAAGTTAGATTTTGCCCTACGGGGGTTTTGAAATCACATTTCAAATATGTAATTTCCAAGGGGATTATTTGTTTTGTTCAAGTGGTTTTGATATCTGTTTTTGTATTTAACCTTTGGGATTCTGAAAATAAATTTAGTGTTCACTTCATGACCATTGCTAGTCTGATTGTATATCTGTTTTCAGGAATTTTCCAAAAATATATTGGTAAAAGTTTTTTCCTCTCTCACACGTGGTAACCCCAAATCAACCTACTCTTTGAACCACACAAGGAAGGGGTGTGTCTATTTTGTGCTGGGAAAGATATTCCAGCTGGTAGAAAGTAGAGAGAGTATGCATGTGTTGGCAAGATACCGCCACATTAATTTGTCCATCCGTCTTATTGTTTTAATTATGTGCATGTTTGTTTTCTAATGACAAGGAAACAGCTTTTACTAATCATCTGTCTGTGGTAAAAAGTTTTTTTGTCTTGCTGGGTTCTGTGTGTGAGATTTTAATTTAGTCTCATGGTTGGCAATGAACACAGTCCAATCATACCAACATTATAACATGATCTCACCATTGCCATTGAACTTCAAATATAAAATGAATATAACGTGGTTCTGAGCTCTTATTTTCAACACTTACCAATAGAATAGCCTTAAAAATTAAAAGCCAATCACTACAGATGACAAATGAGCTATGACAACTGATAAAGCACTGGCAATTGATTCAATCTGGTTAAACTGGGTGTCCTGGATCCATAAGCGAGTGAGTGAGTGTGTGTGTGTGTGTGTGTGTGTGTGTGTGTGTGTGCGCGCACCCACACACACACACACAGAGAGAGAGAGAGAGAGAGACAACTCTCGATTCTAAGACCCCTGAAGTAGCGACTCTCTCTAAATAACAACTCTTTTTTGGGGAACTATGAAACAAATTTAATTGAAAAAGTATTTTAACAATCCCTTCAAAATAACAACCCTTTTCCAGGGAACCATGAAAGATCTTAGAATCAAGTGTTTAAAGACCAGATTGAATGAAGACAGGACAATGGATGTACCAGGAGGTATGACACGGCACTTGACGGAGCTGGTGGAGTTCTTGATGACTGCCTTCACTATCTTCCTCTCGCGCTCGCCGGCCAGGGAGACGGACACCCCAGAGCGTCCTGCCCGGGCCGTGCGTCCCACGCGGTGGATATAGTGCTCCAGCGTCGCAGGCATCATGAAGTTGATGACAGTCTTGACCCCGTGGATGTCCAGTCCTCGAGCTGCCACATCTGTCGCGACCAGCACGTCATTCTCTTCGTCCTTGAACTTCCGAAGGGCTTCCAGACGCTGCGGTTGTGTTAAGTTACCATGGAGTTCTCCAACCTGTTTGCAGGGATTCCATGAATACTTCACATGTATTTTATGCACGCATATATTTAATGTTAAATTGACACCTTAGAATTCAAATTTCAAACATCAAAACAGCAGTGAACCCTAAATGGTGTATGATGCAGGGAAGTGTAAGAAAAACGAAATGCTAAAATTGATCAGAGGTTACCGTATTGCAAGCGAACCTTTTCTTACGCGTTTGAATCCTCCAAAATCACCCCTTGGCTAATAATCGGGACTGGCTNGAACCTTTTCTTACGCGTTTGAATCCTCCAAAATCACCCCTTGGCTAATAATCGGGACTGGCTACGTCACTTACAGTTTCGACCAAATGTGTATACAGGATGAGTCGGGATGGAGTGCGTTAATTTCAGCAGATGATTCATTACGAGAAACCAAGCAGAAATACATTTGAGCATTTTTTGATAAAGTGAGAATTGTGGCCGCTACATGCCAGTGAAAACCGAATTTCAAATTACATTTCATCAAATATTTCAGGAACAATTTGAGAAAGCAACACAATTTTGAACAGTATTGCAGGAAAGGGAGACCTTCAACCTGTTATGAGTGTGGTGATAATATAATCCCCCTTCCCTACGTACTTGGTCATCACCCTGTTTTGGNAGACCTTCAACCTGTTATGAGTGTGGTGATAATATAATCCCCCTTCCCTACGTACTTGGTCATCACCCTGTTTTGGCCGTTAACTTTCGAAACGCTGAGATGTAATGTAACCTGATATGGAGGAATCCTCTCCATATGCCCAGAGTTAAGGTAATCTGTCATGAATTCGGTGTACACACCCTTTAATTCACTGTTCCCTTTAGACTCCTCTCAAGACCACTCAGGCGATTTACAGTTTGGGGTCGGGTGACTACAATGTAAGGTTGAGAATTGCGAAATGGCAAGCACACACTGTAACGACNCGATTTACAGTTTGGGGTCGGGTGACTACAATGTAAGGTTGAGAATTGCGAAATGGCAAGCACACACTGTAACGACTGTCGTCATTTCGAGTTAAAAAGAGTATCGACAAATATTCTTTCACAAAGAATCTCTTCAGACGTCTTATGTTTGGTGATCGGAAATTCTTCAACTTCCCAGAATTTCTTCATGACTTCCTCCAGAGGAGGGACGGAAGTGAGGAGAAATATACAACACTTTGATCTTAGCCGATAGGCCGAGAAGCGATGAGGAGAAATATACAGAATGACTTGGCAGGAGAAACAGGTTCAGATGCCACCTACCCCATTAAAACCCACCCAAACACAGACCCTAGAGCGCCTGGTGGGCCATCAATCCTCCCCCCAGTCATCAATTGAGGAAGGAAGTCCACTCCAATAAAAAGCCAATGGAACCAGGCTTGTCGAAGGAGGGATCTGCTAGTTTCAGACTAGACACAGCACATCTTGACACTAGGCATTACTTGACGTATCATATGCTTTAAAGGTACCCACCAAATATCTACCATTCTCATCCAAGCATTCATATGAGTAATGATGCTATGGTGAATTTACATAAATCTATTTTGGTAATACCTGCACCAATCTTAGACCTACACATGTTTAGCCAAGTCTAGTGACTCCTAATGTATAAGTGCCAGATTGTAAAATCTCACTACAAAGTACTTCACTTCGAAAAACATCTTTTAAATCCTTGTCAGATGTGATATTATCACATGTTTTTGCAGTACAAAAATGAAAGTCCCTTTGTATCAAGAATTCACTGTACAGTAAGAATCACCACTGAGTAAAATGTTTCAGTATAGAAATTTCAACTTCATATTTTTATACATTGTACTAATTAGAATTACAGTAGAACCCTTCTCTGCTTACCAAGTACAGTAAATAAACACCAAAGTAATCCTGTTAATTAACCTAAGTTTTTCAGACCCTCCAGAAACTTCTCAAAAGACTTCTACTGTACGTGTTACCTTTTACATTAACCAATAAACAGGCCAATTTCAAAAATACACAGCATGTCCAAACGGTGGCAAAATCAATTGGTCGGCAGACAGTGGTGCAGAATAGTAGAGACTTGTACGACTGCGGTACTGTACCTTGATGCCCACGAGACCAAGCAGAATGTGGATCCTGTGCGCCTGCCTCTTCGTCTGAACAAACACCATGACGTGGTCGTGGAATGTGCGGCACACCAGCGCAGCTAGGAGCGGCTCACGGTCAGATTCACAGTTCGGCCGGATCCTGAAGCAAACACGTTAACGTTCGTGACACAATAATCAACACCACATGCATATGAAATTGGGAACTGCAACTTGTATAACATACCATATTTACCCATGTACCACCAGCTCTTTTTTTTCCCCTCTGAAATAAATTTGAAAAGAGGCGCTGCTCTTACGAGGAAATTTAGAATATATTTGCAAATAGAAACATAAAACATAGTGTGATGAAAATTTTCAATGTGCAGATTTATTGTATGAATTTATTGGATTCATTTTCACATACACAGTTATCACAATTTATTTTCATATTGTTGGATATAACAAATCATTTCTGTTTCTTATGAGTTCCATAATTAAATTATTTCTTCTCTCTGGTGGAACTTAGGCGTGGTCAGAGTGCCAATTTTCTGACGATGGGTTGTCCCATTTGAAGGACCCACGAGCCAACACAATAATTTAACAAGCAGAGTGTCTAATGCTACCTTCCAGGGCATTTGAGTCCGTCTTACTCTAGTACAATGAAAATGACAACTAAAACAGAGCATCACTTTACAACAGGTTTTAAGACACAGGGGAAAATGATAGTGATTTAAAAACTCTGCTAATGGATGGTCCTTTCCACTGGACTGCCCCTTGGTCATGCTTATGGGTGGAAGGGTACAACGTCCAACCCAGTTCTCCTCGGCAACAAGCACGCACAGAAACAAACAGCGATGCACGGACCTGACAAACTCCTGGCGCAGGTTGAAGGCGACCACCTGATTGCTGTCGACGAACACGCGGACGGGCTTGCTGAGCGAGACCGCGGCCAGGTCGCGCACCTCCTCCGTCATGGTGGCAGAGAACAGCATGGTCTGACGTGTGCGAGAGCACTGTCGCACTATCTCCTTCATCTGCTCGGCAAAGTGCTCGTCCAGCATTCTGCACGCACCCAACACTCAACCCGTACAGAAACTCACGCCACAAGACACTGTAACTTGGTACATCATATTTTCTTTTGTAACTATTGGAAACAAAACAATTTTTTTTTTTACTGTTCCTTTCTGTGAACTGCATTAAGGTCCAAAATATCTGTTAAATTACATGACAGTACATGTGATGTTACAACATGTTGGCCAAAGTTACTCATGCAGGGACATTAATTACCCTATCTTACAGTATGTTCATTAAAACAACAAATTATGAAATTTTCATACGTCTGCTCAACTCACCTCGATTACCAATTCACTCCTACATGCAAGAATACCAAACCACCTACACAAAAAGCCACTCATCATTTAGAATTTAAGCATCATACTGTTATCAAAAATTTCAATAAAATGATGTATGCTCTATACGCTGTTACTGTTTAAGAAAGCAGGGCTAAGCTATGAACAGTATCCAATACATCATTGCTGCTATAGTCTATTTGCGGTTTCTTCACACTTTTAGAATCAGACCTTTGTAAAATCACCATACAATGTATGGCATGTGGTTGTTTCTAAAATATACCACGTAGCACAAACGTGTTAAAAGTTGTGTTAATATAAGTAAAGTATTTTAGGTTTTAGTAAAATATTACTTATATTTTATCTATAAATTATAATATTTCATCTATAATTGAATTGTGGAATGAAGAAAGGACTTCTCATGAAAACGTTCTGAGTTAATCAATAAAAAATGTTTTATTTAACCATTATTATTTTCACAGGAAATGTAGGTGCAGTATAATTATAAACTTCATCAATGCAATTTCATAGCACACAATTGAACACACACAAACTTAACACTTCTGCAAAATTTTAATTTGAAATATTTGATTGAGGACCTTTCTGCATATCGTGAGATGAAATCAACATGGCATCAATTTAATATTATGAATACTGATTTAGTTTTAAATTAAAAAGTATGTTTTTTCAACTGATACAATACAACATTATTATATAGAATTATACAAGCAGGCAAGAAATAATAAAATTCACCTCTATGTCATAATGCATGTCTCAAAACGTACAAAAATGATCAACAACATGTACAAACGTTATCACATTGGTTTGCAAATAAATCATTAATGTTTTCTAAGCAAGTACTGTATAATACAATCACGATAAACACAATATGGTTTGGAGGGTGCAAAGCTCTGTAATACATTGTAATGATGCAATATGCTTAATTTTTCGGGACACGAGTGTAAATTCTTTCGTGTGTATTTAGCTTTGTAATATTTTATCAAGTTTCAAGTAAAGCCGCGGTGGCTAGTTTCCCGTGTTTGTTGGTCGAGCAGACGTGTGCGGACATCTGCTGTTTACGTCCGTTTACCGTCTAGTTTCGAAAGGTTTTCGAAAGTTGTTGTTTTGGTTATGTGGCTGCGACGTGACGCAGTTGCGAGTACAACAACATGTTGTGAGCGCGAGACACAGCGTAGTTTGGATGACGCTACTGGCATCGCCGGAGGCCTTGCGCTTATCTTAGGAAAAGGGGGGATAGGCCTGCCTAATATATACTGGTGGTGCCTATCGCCTAATAGAGAAAGTCACCAACCGTCGAAGAAGGCGCATCGGGCGTGTGAAGACGCGGAGGCCTTGCGCTTATCTTAGGAAAAGGGGGGATAGGCCTGCCTAATATATACTGGTGGTGCCTATCGCCTAATAAGAAAGTCACCAACCGTCGAAGAAGGCGCATCGGGCGTGAGAAGACGCGTTAGGCGTGAAGAATTTCACCCACACCGGCAAGCACCCGTGACCGTAAGATCTTTTGTTCGCATTTCTTTTTCAATTTAACGTCACTTAAATTCTATCAACTTATTTCCGCCGGTGTGGGGGGTCGTTAGGGTGCCAGGAGGGAACAAACATCCCTCCTGCCTTCGGAACTTAAGTCTTGCGATGCAAGTTAAGACATTAACAAACTGTAAACTACTGTGGCGCTGTTTTCTGCACTGGGATAACTAATTGTGAAAGTTCGTACTCTGCAAACTGGAAAGTCGTCTGTGCAGCACTGTGAAACTTCAATGATAAATAAAGTATAAAGCAAACTAATCTGGAACTTCTTCTTTTTACTTAATCGGTGTCACCTGGAACTGAGTCTCGTATTCTACCTATGAGCAAGCTGTGGCAACAAGTAATACTTCCGCAACGTTACAATATGGCGCCTACCTGTGAGGCGGTAATATTATAATGACGGAACTTTACAACATTTTGCACTGTCCTTCATTGAATCATGTTGGGTTTCAAGGCCACTGAATTATTTATTAATAGAAAGTTACTAGGAATGCAAGGAAGCAACTTCTTAATATCCTGTTTCATTGACACTTTCCTGAGGGATATGCCAGCGGTGACGTAAGAGCTGGCGTAGTCTCACATCTTGGGTGTGGAAGCTTAAAGGTGAGGTATACTGGTGAATCTACGAAAGGACGTCCAACAACCACACCTTGGTGTTCCGAAGAGTATGGAAAACGTAACAATCCACTCAAGAGAAACCTGACTTCTCAGAACATTCCTTTGTGATAAATCTTCTGAAATGCAAGTCTTTCTATAATGTTTAGGCCACCAGTCTTTGAAGTCATATACGTCACAGTTCCGAACTTCTTTAACACTGAACTTATGTGAGTCACTAGAGGTTATTATGACATTTGTTATTTCACGCATGCCATAAATACGATCATGTTTTTTTATAAATTTTTATTAAACTGAAATCCATGTCACAGGACAAGTTCGAATGTCCCCGTATAGGGAAATAGTGTTCTATTTTGTTAATGCCTAGAATCTAGAAGCATTAATAGCATGACTAAGGCCCTTTCTGCATGTCACGATTTAATTAATATGAATAAAAACAGTGAGAAAATAGGTGTGTTGCTAATGCCTAGTAAGAAATACTGTAGTCGTTATGCAATATATTATTACTCTGAGTGCGCACAAATGGAGTGCGTTGTCCCTTTGGTGTAGTTTTCTAGATGTGGTTAGGCTATGACTCTATGGGTCGGAGGAACATCCTGAAAGTATAACTTCAGCAGGGCTTCAGAAAAGCATGAAGTAAGCTTGAATGGACTATAACTACAATATTCACTTCATCTAGCCCGCACGTCACACCCATCACATTAGAACAAACATTTAATAAAAGCACAGGCCAAAATTTGTGCAACAGATTTGAACGTTCTTTTAGAAAATGCAATAGCTCTTGACGTATTTGCTGGTATCTTAAAACTACAATATAAATTAATAGAAAATGTAATGTATGCACAAAGTGTAGAAAAAACCTCCACACACAGATCCCTCTCATATTTACTGATGAAACATGCTGAATGCCTCTGTTGCTAGCTTTACTTAAATATACACAAGAGGAAGCACTATTTTCCAAAGAAGAAATTCTCAAATTAAAGTTATAATTTCATGTCCTCCCATGATACCTAATGACAGATGTGATCAAATGGAAACTACACTGAGTGCTTATTACAAAATGAAATTTACCTAAATCACAAAACTTTGTCCTTACAAAAAATTACATTAAACATACAACTCATTAGTAATCAGTTCTGAAAATTCATGGAACATGATGACTAACAGGACAAGTGTGAATTACGCTAACCAAGAAAAACACATATAAACAAATAAAAATCTTAAAATTCATTAATTAAACTTTGTTTAAAATATACCTGTTGAATTATCACAACAAAAATCAACGGACATGAGTTCCTTTACCTGTCTGCCTCGTCAAGGACCAACACTTCAATATTGTCGAGGCTAAAAGTGGGAGTGTTCTTCAAATGGTCTATGAGACGTCCTGGAGTGGCGATAACTATATCAGGATTTTTCCTTAACACCGATTCCTAAGAGCACATAAATATTTTTTATAAATCCAGTAAGCAATCATAACACAGTAAACAAAATTCTGTTCTTCCAAAATATCTATAGAACAATGCTGAAGAAGCAATTTTTACCTGCACTTTCACGTCAAGACCGCCAACTGATAGTCCGACCTCAATGGTCGAGAACTGAGCGAGCTGTCGCGTGACTTGGTAAACCTGAAACACCATCGCGCATCACAAATGCTACATTATTTTTACTTGGAAATAAACTCTGAAAAGTCAATGTTGACAAAAAGTGGCCAAGGTGAGGCACAAAAATTTGAAGGAGACATTAAGAGAGGACACAGAAGTCCAGATTGAGATGACATAACCATGTTAGGAGAACGAAGGTTGCCGAAGAAGATGCTAGAATAGCAAGTAGTGCATAAAAGACCAGGAAGTAGAGACAGATAGAGAGAGAGAGAGAGAAAGAAGGCGGGAGAATGAAAGGAGCATTGAGAAATGTAGAGATGAGTGAGTTCAATAGGTTAAAGCACAAAATGAGATGTGGTGGATGACATGATGCATGATGACGCATGTCATCGGGTGTAGCTACAGAAGGNATGATGCATGATGACGCATGTCATCGGGTGTAGCTACAGAAGGATGCACGGCGGACAGAAAGCAGGATCCTAGTGGAGGAGACACTGACCTGCACACCCAGCTCTCGCGTGGGCACGAGGACCAGCACGCGGGTGACGGCACGGCCGCCGTGCGGCCGGTACAGCAGGCGCTCCAGCGTGGGCAGTACGTACGCGGCCGTCTTGCCCGTGCCTGTCGCAGCGCACCCGCATACATCCCGCCCCAGCAATGCCACCGGGATTGTGGCCGCCTGGATTGGCGTGGGGTGGACAAACCTCATGGCGGTTATTGCCTGCAACACCCAGTGACACACACCGTCTCCAACATTCCATTTCACGTGTCGTCAGCTGTGCTGCGAGAATCTCACAGGTAACATCATTACTGACATACTCAAAGGGTAAGCTATACACCACAACATACAACAAACTCAAAAATACAAATTTTAATTTGGTCTTAGGGAAAAATTTACTTCTCCATAAATTGTTTGGGCATATAATTTAGCAGGATTATATAATCTTGGCATTAAGATAAATGTTTAACATACCAAATCAAATTCTTTGCAGTAATTATTGTATACGTAGTGTATACATAGTGTATACATAGTGTATACATACATCTCAAATATATTAAAACTTAGGGAAGTCACATTTTCTTTGTCCACTCCTATATTTGTCTAATTATAAAGACTTACGTTTTTTAAATAGGTAATTTACTAAGTGACTTGCACTGTTATGAAACACATCTAGTCAAACAACACATCACTTGCTACAAATCAAGCAACGTTTTTTAGTAAGCGCAAAGAAGACAACCCCTAATTTTTTGGAAATAAAAATTGCAATAAAAGACAGTCTTATACTCCCACCTACCTACTATTTTGTGTATCCGAGATGCAGCAGCGATGGACCGACCACACCTGCAGACACATACGTAGAACAGGGGTGCATCCAGAGGGGAGTCATANTTAAAATAACGTATTCACGTGCATATACAAATAATTATATTTTCCCGCGAGCTCTGTATAATTTTTAAAGTAACACATATTTCGTATACAGCGTTTACGAACGACCCAACACACGTCCACCACGCTCCGTTTACGAATGCAGCGCCACCCAAGCAGTTCACCAATTGCCACACGGAGCAGCACCTCCTGGACGTGCTGACTCGCCACATCAAAGCCTATTCTTGACACGCCTNCACGCTCCGTTTACGAATGCAGCGCCACCCAAGCAGTTCACCAATTGCCACACGGAGCAGCACCTCCTGGACGTGCTGACTCGCCACATCAAAGCCTATTCTTGACACGCCTGTTGATGGCGAATGGATACATAAACGAAAAGACACTGAGATTGTCAACTGTCAAAAATGTGGCCTTATTATATGGTACACAGTATACTGACATACTCAAAGGGTAAGCTATACACCACAACATACAACAAACTCAAAAATACAAATTTTAATTTGGTCTTAGGGAAAAATTTACTTCTCCATAAATTGTTTGGGATATAATTTAGCAGGATTATATATATAATCTTGGCATTAAGATAAATGTTTAACATACCAAATCAAATTCTTTGCAGTAATTATTGTATACATAGTGTATACATAGTGTATACATACATCTCAAATATATTAAAACTTAGGGAAGTCACGTTTTCTTNATAGTGTATACATAGTGTATACATACATCTCAAATATATTAAAACTTAGGGAAGTCACGTTTTCTTAGTCCACTCCTATATTTGTCTAATTATACAGACTGTTATGTATTTTTAATAGGCAATTTACTAAGTGACTTGCACTGTTATGAAACACATCTAGTCAAACAACACATCACTTACTACAAGTCAAGAAACAATTTTTAGTAAGCACAAAGAAGAAAACCCATGATTTTTTGGAAATAAAAATTGCAATAAAAGACAGTCTTATACTCCCACCTACCTATGACTATTTTGTGTATCTGAGATGCAGCAGCGATGGACCGACCACACCTGCAGACACATACGTAGAACAGGGGTGCATCCAGAGGGGAGTCATANGAGATGCAGCAGCGATGGACCGACCACACCTGCAGACACATACGTAGAACAGGGGTGCATCCAGAGGGGAGTCATACGGGGTATAAACCCCCCAAAACCTTCACAATGACATGAAACTGTCCTGTGAATGTTTTAAAAAATAAAATGAAACAATATCATAATTGTTCAAGATACTGATTTCATGTGATTAACAGTTCTGTTTTGTATTTACTGTGACTACTCCTAACACATATGGTGTGCAATTCTGGTGGTAAATAAACAAACATTGAATCCTAAAATAATGCTGAGATAGTGCCCCACTGCCATACCAGGAATCAAAAATGGGAAAGTAACCCCCCAACCCTCCGAACCTGGTATCAAGTCATGCGACACGCCCTCACACAAGTTTCTGAAGTAGAAACATGTTTCTCATTCACATTGGGTTATCACCACAACTGCAAGGATGCACTTTGTAGTGGCGACATAACACATGAACACGCATGCCACGCTGAAAACACATTTCTTGTACCTTCAGCAGTGGTCGAGACAGATTCATCTGATAGAAGGAGGCATTCTGATCATGCGGTGGCGCATCTTCAAAAAAGTTGGCATCATCTTCAAATTCATTTGTACTATTGTTCTTTTTCTTCTTCCTCTTTACACTTGTCTCTTTGTTCCTTATGTTGTCTGGAAGGTAATCAGATATGTTATGTTGAAAGTACACAAGACCACATACAGTTTTATGCATTCAATGAACACCATTTAATTAGCTTACAACGTAAAAATTTCAGTCTGATCAGCTTACTACATAGAACAGATAAATAAATAATTCAAAAGTAAAAATAATATTCAGTAAATGTTCTCAAAATGTTTAACTGATGTGAAAATTGAGATATCTTAAATAAAAATCTCTCTGAAGACCTTGCAGTTAAGAGCCGTCCAAATCTCTTTCCATTACATGAAATCAATATTTTAGAACAGAGTAAACAGCCATTTAACCAGTAGGCCCAACTATTGTGTGCAAGAATGCAGGAACTAGTGGCATTGAGCATGTAAGTGGAGANCAGCCATTTAACCAGTAGGCCCAACTATTGTGTGCAAGAATGCAGGAACTAGTGGCATTGAGCATGTAAGTGGAGATGTAACTCAACAGTATCATTAGTTTGCTGAAGGAGACTGGAGCACGTTCTGCGGTAATGCCGTTAGAACACCTGAGTAAACTACAAATACCTATTCACTTTGTTATGTTGGTGGCAATGTCGAGACCTCGCCAGCTGTTTTACTGTTATATTGCGACTGGACAATATTACTGTTGTCTCTCTCACTCACAGTTATTTCATACAACNCAGCCATTTAACCAGTAGGCCCAACTATTGTGTGCAAGAATGCAGGAACTAGTGGCATTGAGCATGTAAGTGGAGTTGTAACTCAACAGTATCATTAGTTTGCTGAAGGAGACTGGAGCACGTTCTGCGGTAATGCCGTTAGAACACCTGAGTAAACTACAAATACCTATTCACTTTGTTATGTTGGTGGCAATGTCGAGACCTTGCCAGCTGTTTTACTGTTATATTGCGACTGGACAATATTACTGTTGTCTCTCTCACTCACAGTTATTTCATACAACNGCCAGCTGTTTTACTGTTATATTGCGACTGGACAATATTACTGTTGTCTCTCTCACTCACAGTTATTTCATACAACAAATAAGTTTAAGCGAATATAAACTGTTAACCATTAAGGTGAAACACTATTCTACAACAAGTTTTATTCACATATTCGTGAAAATACACGCATATTCGTGAAAATACACGTGACACAAATAAACAGACGTGAAGGCTGTAAAGATATAAAATTTGCCACTTGTTTACATTTTACATTGACATTTCTATCGGTAAATATTATGAGTTTATTTCAATGTTTACATCTGTCAGTTTAATATTTTGTTTGTTTAAATTCAGAATGATAGTAAAAATTCTATGATTTTATTTTAATTATCTGTCACTAATTTTTTGAATTTTAATTAATTAAATGTTTTAATGTCACAGATTTATATAATTGCTGTTTCTTAATTTGTGTGATTTCTCCTAGTCAAAGCATATCATTTGTACACTGGTAAGTTATTTCCTAGGTGGTCACTAATGTTAACTTCTTATAGATAAGATTTTATCAGGCAACTGTTTAACTCCTTGATTTCACCAAGCAGGAAAGGGTTGCACTTCTGTGCGGCCAGGGACTCTCTCTCTAGACATGATAGCGGTCAGTCCATGTAGAACTATCTCCTACTCACTTTGTTTAAATCTTTCATAAGGAGAGCCATCATCGCCAGTGTCTTAAATGTGCGCAGGCGAAGGAAGAGGCCTAAAAGCACCAGTTCAACATCTTCAGTGTAATTTCAAGACTGCAAGAGTATGCCAATGGGACACTTGGGACTCCGTGGCAGTGAAAACTTCCGAGTGTAANAGTGTAATTTCAAGACTGCAAGAGTATGCCAATGGGACACTTGGGACTCCGTGGCAGTGAAAACTTCCGAGTGTAAGCCTGTACTCAATGGTGTGATCAAGATTCCCATAAGTTTTTTTCTCAATTTAAACCATCCCAATGATACCTTAAAGTGAAGATGAAAAATTTATATATATATTTAAAAAAACAATATAAAAATTTCTGAAATAACACAACTGCCCTAAAACGGAAATAAAACAGCATTGAACTAAACTTTACCACCATACTGAGACAAAAATATCAAAACATATGAAATTAGGTTAAAAACTGAAAAACATTATGCCGCAAAATTTTAGGAAATTTTACGACCCATTAAAAAATACTAACTGACCTTAAAAATCAAAGCAGGATGATTGTTGTTAATTTACAAATGTTATCAATGTATATATTATGTAATCTAGTGTATTTATTAAAATCTTTTATATACCTGGGCACATATCCTGTTAGGGATGAATGTAGTAATAAATAAAACACATAAATAAGTATAGAATACACTAAAGGAACAATGCATAACATTTGTGTGCGCTCAGGCTAATAATTTTGCATGACAACTATTTCTTACTAGGTATTACTGCCACACATTTTCTCACTGATTATTAATATTTAATTTTATTAAATACTATATAGGAATTTAACAAAAAATAAGATACTTTTATTTTAAGAAAAGTATACAACAATAAAAAAAAGACATATTTAGGNTATAGGAATTTAACAAAAAATAAGATACTTTTATTTTAAGAAAAGTATACAACAATAAAAAAAAGACATATTTAGGAAACAATTAAGCACGTCACATATTGGACAATTTTTTTAAAAGATTCTAGGACCATTCAAAAAGTGTGAAGACAGCACAAATACACTATAAAGAAAAGCCTATAACCCAGAAACAATTGTCAGAAATACATTATAACAGTTTACTACAGATTTAATACAATATATCAACGTATCTCCGTCGAAAAAAGTTTGGATGTCCATTTACTTTCATTCTGGCGACCTTCACTACGTTTAGGGAGGGGAAATGTGCACCCCGCTGTTCCTAGTCACTAAGCAGCTACCCCACCCTCCTCTCACGCACAATTTGAAACTGTTTACTCACAATAACCAACACCCGCAATTAAGGCTACCACCTGGTGACAAGCTCTCTCTCCTACCCGACCAAACTCCTCTTCCACGTCCGTCCTGAACTTTGCAATCCCCTCACAGATACTGATTCCTCCCACAACACATTCCACTCCCTCACAGACCTCACAAGCATAGACTGCCTACCCCACTCTATTCTCCTCCACACCCTCTGAAGCTTCTCACTGTTGTTTCCTCTCCCTCTAAACACACCCTTACTTAGCTGGCAGTNATTCTCCTCCACACCCTCTGAAGCTTCTCACTGTTGTTTCCTCTCCCTCTAAACACACCCTTACTTAGCTGGCAGTGTAAACTTCACCATCCTCCCTCTCCTACCTCCACCCTGTACATCCTGACCAGCCTTTCAACTTTCCTCCCGTCCTTCGAGTTCCACCCCAGAACCGCCGATACTGTAACAAATACAGAAGTGAACAGGAACTTGCACTACCATTTTTAAGCTCATCCTCTGACAGAGAGAATTCCGCATCGGACTCCTCCTCGAGATTCTGATTGGCTGCTACCTCATTTCCCTCGTCATCAATGTCTACGACTTCTGTACCGACATTCTCGCCCTGCAACATTCAAACCAATCACAGCATTAAAAACCGCTGCGCACACCGCTGACTGCAAGAAGGCAATGTTGAACAAAACAGGGATGTAAAACATTTACCTGCTTCTTTGAAATGTTTTTGAACTTTTTAATTTTGTCGTCCACCTTCGACTTTGCTTTCCGTTTAATGTATTTGGCCAAGTCGTTCCACGTGTCGTGATTGTATTCCGACACCGAGCTTACAAAGTCGAATCCTGAGTCAAAATCATGAGATTTCTTGCTTTTCTTCTTGGTAGGTTGAAACTGAAAATGTGACAAACACAAATTTGNCCTGAGTCAAAATCATGAGATTTCTTGCTTTTCTTCTTGGTAGGTTGAAACTGAAAATGTGACAAACACAAATTTGCATAAGTAATGAGGTTTGTACATATAATTATTCCACATCAGCATAAATATTGTGAAAACTTTAAGCAGAGACAGCTGTGAAGGTTCACTTTGTATACTTTCACTACATAATGACCATATACACCATTTGCAGGTATTATTTTCCTGTTTTTCTGGAAAACCTGTGATTCTTAAGGCCCGTTCTACAATGCACAGATGTGTAAGAAAACAAACTCCGAACAGGTAAACGGAATGAGCGGACGACTCGAGACAAATTTTTAACTATTCTGCAATATGCAAAAAAATATACAATCCTGCAACTTACAAAGTCGTAAATACTCAATTATTACAAATTATAGATATATTTTTTATAATGTACAGACCATATTTTGTATATTTTTTACAGTGTAACACTGTGTAAATACTACTGCCAAACCATGTGCATGTGTTTATTAAAACAAGAATGATAATAGACACTGAAAATCCACACACTAGTGGCCATGTATACTATAAAGGCGATGAAAACAAACATCAACAAACTAAATACTTGATTCCTATTGGCTACACAGATTCATGGACATGGAAGAGTTGGGAGTTGCCGAGCTTTCTTACGTGTATCTGTACGCTATCCGCATCTGCATGTCTCATTGTAGATTTAACACAGTGTGTGTTACGTACTCTACTTCCGTGATACATATCCACATCCATGTCATTGTAGAATGGTCCTTATAATTACCGTCAGTTGATAACATTTTGTAATTTTGTATATTTTATACCTTTTTTATTTACACCATAATTACACTGCTCTTCAGACATCAGCCTGCCTGCCATGCAACCACATTTTTAAAGAGTGCGGGGCCGCAGTGGCACAGCGGCTAGAGCGCTCGCCTTCCACCAAGGCAAACAGAGTTAGATTACCGGCGCGGTAGCTCCTGAATTTTCGCATGTGGGAATCGTGCCGGGCGATGCTACTAATCGACGGGTTTTCTCGGGGATCTCCCGTTTCCCAAGCCCTTGCATTCCAGAGTTTCTCCATACTCTCACCTCGCTTCACCTTAATTGTCTCTCAAGACCCTGATGTTAAGGGTCTCTCTACTCCAGTAAAGTGCGCCAACAGACGTACAAAATATTAAAACTAGGGCATTGTTTCAAATTTGTTAAAGGCGAAATTATCAATTTAAAAGCGTGTTCCATACTTCCAGCAAATGTAATTGTACCAAACAGCACAGACCTGCATTCCATACCAATTTAAAGTTAACTGACAGTATATATTTATTAACCTCAATTTCTTCATCCGAATCTTCTGAAAAATCTGGTACATCTCCGTTTTCGTCGATAGTTTTTATAATATCAACACTTTTGTTAACCATGTCTAAAACTCAAAATATGCACAATACTGTATCGTAAATTTCTACAGTAACAGGAAAACAATTTGGATCTTCTCACGTGGATTGGTTTGTTTTGCTTCGCATGTAGCATGGCATGGCCTTGGTTTTGCCCGTACAGCCAGAAAAACGAAAAGACATTCGAAAAAAAAGCAAAAAATCGAATTACCATAATATTTTGCAAGCATTTCAGAAGTCGGAAGTACACAATAAAAATGCTGTACTAACGATGTCAGACCTAAAAATCCTAATCGTACTCCGCTGCGGCTACGAAGAAAATTTGGCCTTGCATGATATTTAGCACTCATTTTCGTATTTATTCCCCTGTAGGGACGTAGATAAAATGACTTAAACTACCCTTATTAATGTTTATGATCGAAATTCTGTTGGGAAGTTAATGCTTATAGTTAGGCAAATAAAATTTACGCCCTAATGTAGTACTGATGGCGATCACACGTTATATTTTTAATCAAAGAAGAAATGATCAGATGTTTTATGTGATCGGGCTCTAATCTGTCTGTGTAAACTTAAGAATCGATTTCTTGGCTGTCTGCATAAAGAATCGTTCCCGCGCTTTTATTTTGTTGTCAGATTGCGTTTGGATTTGTGTTGTGAGAGGGATTCGTTTTAAATATGGGTATTTTAGGACTGGCAAAAATTATAGCTGATATCGCTCCAACTGCAGTCAAAGAAAATGAAATTAAAAATTATTTTGGTAAGTTAAAATGAGTTTTCAGGTTTTTAACACCACCTTATCAGCATGGACTATTAAACAGTAGCAGATGTAATTTTAATTATGTAGAACAGTAATGCACTTTCTTTACATGCCATTTATCGAACATGTTTAACATTGGGGGCGTAGTCCCTAGAGGGCCTCAAATCGTGCTGCCTAGAACCTCGAGTCCAACTTGATTAGTGTAGGTTAGAAAGGAGAATTGTAGTTGACATTTCGGAGCAGTGTAATTGTTAATTGGTGTAATATCAGTAGACGTATGGGTAAAGCATCTGTAAAATGGCTTCTGCATTTGGTGTATTTATGTCGCAGAAAGTTGCTGATCAGTTTTAGTTATCTTTTGGTCCACACAAATTAGAACCAGTGTATGTGCTGGACTCGGATGTAGAATAGTGTCAGCAGAAGTTGTTACACGGTGTTAATGTATGCTAGCAGGATGCTAAATGTAAATATACAATGTTCATGTGCCCAGGAGGAATCACTCCCTTGTTTTATATGGGACTTGTCATTACATATAAAAATAATGCAATATACAAAGCATATTTTTAACTATGCCATCATCATCCTTAGCTGTTTTCTGTCTGTGGCCGGGTCAGCTGGATAAATTATGTGCAATTATATGGGTCGTGGTTTCAGTAATAAACATTCTCTCTAGTTACAGCAAAATAAAAATTGTGCGTTGCACATTTTTATTAGATACATTAGTGCAGGTTCTCGACCGTTAGTTGTTTGTGTGCGTGGTTGCAGGCAGGAAGGTGGCTATCGATGCCTCCATGAGCCTTTACCAGTTCCTCATCGCAGTGCGCAGCGAGGGAGCCCAGTTGACGTCGGTGGATGGGGAGACTACGAGGTACGTGTGCAGGATATCTGTAATGAGGGGGACTAGTGACTCGTATATGGACTCTGCCATTTCTCCAAGAAACATTTGAGGTTATAATGTAATTTAGGGACCTTTCTTAAAAATTTGTACAGGAGGGGGAGGCAGGAGAAGACAATTTTTTTAAATTGTGTTGGGCCGTACTGAAGTTGCTGATTTATTTCCTGCAGGCGGCCATGGTGGTGTAGTGGTCAGACTACTAGCCTCGCACCGAGGCGAACCGGGTTCAATTCCCGGCGTGGTCACTCCCAGATTATCACACGTGGAAATCATGCTGAACGATGCCACTGATCGGTGGGTTTTCTCGGAGATATCATGTTTCCCCCACCCTTGCATTCTGGCGCTACACCATACTCACCTCACTTCACCGTCATCGACTCTCAAGACCTCAATGTTAAAGAGCCGCCCAAATCTATCCACTCCACTATTTCCCCATTGAGTTGTTTTTGTATTCAGCTTAAATCATAAGAAAATTTTACTGAAGGAAGGGCTGTAAAGATGAGGAAAACTGCAGGGTAAAAACAAAAAAGAAATGTGAAAGTAACATTGATGACAATACTGAAGAAAGCCAAGTACATCATGCTACATACAGAGGAACGTAACACAGTGGTACTCACATTTGCGAGGATCTGTGCTTGATTCCCGGTCCGGCCATCCTGACTTCAGTTTTCNTAGAAATATATCATAATTTTAAATTTTTATTGTGTTTTTCAGAAAAGCCCCTAAACTAGATAATTACCAAATGTAAATATACAATGTGCATGTGCCCAGGAGGAATCACTCCTTTGTTGTATATAGGTCTTGTCATTACAATACAAATAATGCACTATACAAAGCATATGTTCAACTACGCCATCATCATCCTTAGCTGTTTTCTGTCTGTGGCCGGGTCAGCTGGGTAAATTATGTGCAATTATATTGGTCGTGGTTTCAGTAATAAACATTCACTCTGGTTACAGCAAAATAAAAATTTTGCATTGTACATCATCATTAGATACATTAGTGCAGGCTCTCGACCGTTAGTTGTTTGTGTGCGTGGTTGCAGGCAGGAAGGTGGCCATCGATGCCTCCATGAGCCTTTACCAGTTCCTCATCGCAGTGCGCAGCGAGGGAGCCCAGTTGACGTCGGTGGATGGGGAGACTACGAGGTACGTGTGCAGGATTTCTGTAATGAGGGGGACTAGTGACTCATATATGTACCCTGCCATTCCTCCAAGAAACACTTGAGGTTATAATGTAATTTAGGGACCTTTCTTAAAAATTTGTACAGGAGGGAGAGGCACGAGAAGACAATTTTTTTAAATTGTGTTGGGCTGTACTGAAGTTGCTGGTTTATTTCCTGCAGGCAGCCATGGTGGTGTAGTGGTCAGACTACTTGCCTCGCACCAAGGCAAACCGGGTTCAATTCCCGGCGTGGTCACTCCCAGATTATCACACGTGGGAATCATGCTGGACGATGCCACTGATCAGTGGGTTTTCTCTGAGATGTCATGTTTCCCCCGCCCTTGCATTCTGTCGCTACACCATACTTACCTCACTTCACCGTCATCCACTCTCAAGACCTCAATGTTATAGAGCCGCCCAAATGTATCCACTCCACTATTTCCCCCATAGAGTTGTTTTTGTATTAAGCTTAAATCATAAAAAATTTTACTGAAGGAAGGGCTGTAAAGATGAGGAAAACTGCAGGGTTAAAATTAAAAAAAAATGTGAAAGTAATATTGATGACAATACTGAAGAAAGCCAAGTACATGATGCTACATACAGAGCANACATACAGAGGAACGTAACACAGTGGTACTCACATTTGCGAGGATCTGTGCTTGATTCCCGGTCCGGCCATCCTGACTTCAGTTTTCCGGGGTGCTCCTTCTCGTACCCATTGGCACTGTTTTCCTTCAGTTCCTTTCTGCTCCATATGTCACAATGGCTATGTTATACAGAATGACTGGTTTTTAAACCCCCTGATTTTACACTAACCTGTGTTATTCACCTGTATTTGTTGGTTACATTAACGGTTTCCATTGCATAAATTACCCCAGTTTTACATGTACTACACTTTTTTGTTCCTTTGAAAAATGTTTCGAAAAGGGTTCTGCTGTATCGCCTGTATAGAATATCCGCTTGTATCTCTGTGACAATTGGCTTATCCATTGCGGGTGCTTTACGCTCCTGTAAAAGGCCTCCCATTTGTGATTTCTCTCTTCATTACTATCCAGAGAAAATGCAGNACCCCAGTTTTACATGTACTACACTTTTTTGTTCCTTTGAAAAATGTTTCGAAAAGGGTTCTGCTGTATCGCCTGCATAGAATATCCGCTTTTATCTCTGTGACAATTGGCTTATCCACTGCGGGTGCTTTACGCTCCTGTAAAAGGCCTCCCATTTGTGATTTCTCTCTTCATTACTATCCAGAGAAAATGCAGCTATTGCCAACTGTAACATGTCACATTTCCCACATGCAAACATCATCATGTACTTTGATAACCGCGCTGGGTATGGAACCTGGGTTGCCATCGCGGCGGGGCGCTCGCTGACCACTGCAGTCCCCCGTCTGATTTGTTAGCTGTTACGTATCAAGTTTCAGTTGAGATCCTTAAAGTTGCTGACATTGTCTCACGGCGTATGTTGTAGTCATCTGATGGGCACCTTCTACCGGACGATCCGCCTGATAGAGAACGGCATCAAGCCGGTGTACGTGTTTGACGGCAAGCCGCCCCAGCTGAAGTCGGGAGAGTTGACGAAGCGAGCGGAGCGCAGGGAGGAAGCACAGAAGGCCCTGGAGAAGGCGGAGGAAGCAGGTACGCAGTCTCTCGTACTAAGGACAGTATTTTTACTTAGATGTAGTATTATGTTGGTGTTTAATGTTCGTGGAGTTGGCCAATTAGTAGGTAGAGAGAGGGAGGGTGTGCTTAATGCCTCGTCAACAGCAAGCTCGTTAGAGACAGAGTAAGTTGCTCAGAGAAGCAGTAACGAAAGTAGTAACTAGCCACGGCGTGTGATAAGAAACCAACTCAGCATTCGCCTGAAGTGATTTCGTGTGTCATTCCTCGACAAGGACAAGGGAACACATCGTGTAGTAGAGACGTAATTATAAGAGAAGAAGACAAGCAACATTTGCGCTGTGTTCTTGACTTTGAGTCTGCTGCAAATGAGATGAGAGGGGACCGTGTAGCCACCTGCTCTAACCAGAGATGTACCTGTCAGTCCTGAGAAGCCTCGAAGAGTTAGTAGTCCGGACATTTTTATCTACATTTGTGGTTTGCGCGTTTACGTATATATCTGCAAATAAAGGTCTAGGGAACACGTATTTTAGGCAGAAAAGATTTAAAACAACTATGTAAGCCTGTACAGTTTTTATAATACAGTATTCAGTTTATTCTAAAATAAAAAAAAATCTTGGAAAAGGTCAAAAATCGCATTTCCAGAGCTTGCCTGGGCAGTTACCGTAGTAGGTAGGAGAAAAATAAAACTGTAGTCTTAGTTTAATCTATGGGCTTTCATCACGTGTAATAAAATCCCACTGTTATAGATCTCGTTTGCAAAGGAAAGCGTAAAAGCGGAAGCACTGCACGCAGGTTGAGCAGTTTGCGCGTAAGAGCGACGGTGAGCTGGCCGCGCGTATTATTGTTGCCCGTATCGCTGTGCTTCGAACTTGAAAANGTTTGCGCGTAAGAGCGACGGTGAGCTGGCCGCGCGTATTATTGTTGCCCGTATCGCTGTGCTTCGAACTTGAAAAAAAAATCTCTGGGCCATGTACTTTTAAGAGGTTGAGGTGAGATGAAGTGAGGATTGAGAAGAAATGGAATGTAGTGGTACGGACAACTGGAGCACCTGGAGAAAACACACCTACCGTCAACATCACCTGCCATGTTTCCCAGTTGTAAAACTTCCATTGAGGATCCACGTGGGATTGAAACCAATTTGCTGTGGTGGAAAGCCAGAATGTTAATCACACAACTACACAGGTCCCCGCGGTGATGAAGATTATTTAGGGGAAATGTATGCGTTGCAGGTGATGCAGAACAAGTTGAAAAGTTCAACCGTCGCCTCGTCAAGGTCACGAAGCAACATGCTGACGAGTGCAAAGAGTTACTNTTGAAAAGTTCAACCGTCGCCTCGTCAAGGTCACGAAGCAACATGCTGACGAGTGCAAAGAGTTACTCAAATTGATGGGAGTTCCTTTTATTGAGGTGAGACATTTTTATACTGCCAATATGTCATTGAAATAATTATTGTTTATAACTCTATGCAAATTATTATTCACTGGCACACTTTATTTTTTCAAATTATCGTGCTCTCAAAGTGCGACATTTTTATCTTTTGTAAATTATTAAAACAGTTTCTTATTTGCTAACATGCGTGTGATGTAGTTGTGTATGTTTTGGTTTCACCATCTCACCATCAACATGTGAACATATGGTGGGCCGGTTACCGTGGATTACAGGAAAACTTTCAAATAGGGATGAAATAGTTTTTGGAAACGTATATTTCTTGCAAAACTTACTGATAGTTTTAACCTGATTTTGCTTCAACTGTCACCGCCTTAATTGATGTTTGAAATGTCAACATTTCAAAACACCATTTTAGTTCAGCATTAGGCAATGAACTTAAACTTGTTAGTAAATATTTTATTCAAGAAATTTACACTCACGAATAACTATTTTTCTTTTAGACCCATGTTGTTATACTTAATTTAAATATTTTCCTGAAACATATACCTCTCAATTCTCAAAAATGTAAATTTTTTTTTTAGCACATTTAACATTATTCTGTACGAACATTATCTATAGTCGTGTTATTTTGGTATCCCAGTATTTTTAAATTAGTCATAAATACTAAGGATAAGATTAAACCACTAAGGATTAGATTAGCATGATGCAGGTTTTTTTTATTCAAGAAATTTTTGAAAAGTAAGCCTTTGTAACAAGACATATAGCTGTAAAATTACAAAACAATTTTCAAAGATAACTGCATGTGTATTTACATGTGACAAAGAACATTCTCGTATTTTAATAACAAACTGCAGGAACACATACGTGAGTTATAGTGTAAACCACATAAGTTTTTATGAAATGCAACAGCAGCTTCTCGTTAGCCATAGAGGCACCGCCTTTAAAATAAATATTACCGTGTTACTAATTATGCCATTGCAATAACGGAAGGAAATAACACATTTACTTACTGCTGAAATGATCTCCACACACAAAAGGTGTACTTTTTTTGGAAACTGCCTAGTATTACAACTATGCAGCCTCAATGCACACCATAACAGTTTTATAAATTATTTTTGCTGTCTTTCTTTTAATTATGTTTCTGATACTGTAATGCACACGCGACACCATCATGATTTGTTTTTACCAGTGGACTTGACATTACACTGTAATACAAATTATTTTTCATTAAGCACACAAATGATGGGTTTTGCATGGTAAACTTATCACTTTTGAAAGTCCTGCTGAAGATCTATTTGTGTGTATGTTGTGTATTCTTTCACCACATGGAAAATGAACATTGTCATGGGCGTGATGATCACTTTTTTCATGCGTCTGTCGAGTGAAAGTACACATTTTACAAATTTGTTAATTCATACACTTTGAACAAAAAAACAGCTCACTATTCTCAAGTGTTTACTTAACGCTTTTAATTCAATGTTAAGATACGGAACTACTTTCCCCTCCATCATTACCAACTTCACTGGGTGATGTCTGTCAACGTGACTGTTGAAATGTGTGCAGATAAAGGCAATGGCATTTTTCATAGGTTGATTTCCAAAGTGCTTAATTAACCACGGACAGGTTATAAAATTAAATTCCCTATCTAACTCTGAGGGGGAGGAAGACAACTTTGTGTTGATAAGATCTTGGTATTATAGATGTTTTTATAACAAAGTGACACTGTAATTATTGCTTGTTACTGGTGATATTGCTGTAGGCGCCGTGCGAAGCGGAGGCGCAGTGCGCGGCGATGGTGAAGGCGGGGAAAGTTTACGCCACGGCGACGGAGGACATGGACGCGCTCACGTTTGGCTCCAGCATCCTGCTGCGCCACATGACCTTCAGTGAGGCTCGCAAGATGCCCATCCAGGAGTACCACTTTGACAAAGTGCTGGAGGGCCTCGAGCTGACTCGGCAGGAGGTTCGTTGGTAACCCTGATTGCCGTTTGCTGTGTGTAGTGTGTGTCTCTCGCAGGTCAGGAATTCCTAGTTACTCGGCACTCTAGAAACCACCGGCAGCTTTACCACTCAGCTATAAACCTTGAAATATTTTATTGTAAGTCAAGTCATATAAGCACCAGCAGGAGTACAATATTTTCATGAGATCATTGAAAAGGCTAGAATGAAGTGGTATTGTCATATAAAGAAAATTAAGAGGGAGGTTGCCGAAACAAATTATGGAAATTAATACGTGGGAAGAAGGTCCTAGGGAAGACAAAAAGAAGTACAGAAGAGGGTAGAAGATAGGAGAAAGGGTAATGAATAGACGGTAGGAGACAGAGATATTTTGCTATTCTGATCTAATCGAAGGCTGTAGAAAGCAGTGCCTGATGAATACTACTCTAATCTCGGTTCGCTTACGGTGGTTGTATTGCGTGGTGTTTGCAGTTCATAGACCTGTGCATCATGATGGGCTGCGACTACTGCGACAACATCAAGGGGATCGGCCCCAAGCGCGCCATGGACCTGATCAAACAGCATCACAGCTTGGAGGCCATCCTGCAGAACCTCGACACCAAGAAGTACCCGCCTCCTGAGAACTGGCTCTACAAGGAGGCCAGGCAACTCTTCTTGGAGCCGGAGGTCGCAGATCCCGAGGCCGTCGAGGTAATGCCGTCTTCCATAAGACCGTGTGTCTGTGGTCAGCACTTGTCACAATTCACTAATGCTTATTACTATTATAAGAAGTATATTATGGATTTTTCCTTAAGCATATGTTTACAGTAAGTATTGATTTTATGTTTTGTTTTGGTTTTAATTTTCTCATAATGCTTATATTTTCAAATATTTTGTTTTGATCATTCTAGTTAGTTATTTTTATTGTGTAGTAACTTAAGGCATAATAGTAATTGTAAACCACCAATCCATTTTCTAGGGCAGTACTTTGAGTAATTATTTTAACCTTAAATTTTAATTTCGATTTTTCAAAGGCATTTTTGTGTTGTAATTTATTTTTCAGGTGTAATAATCTTATCTTCAGTTTTATTTTAATTGAGGTTGGTTTCCCCCCCCCCGGTTTTAGGATTTTCAACCCCCCAATTTCCCCGGAAGTTACTTCAAGTTTTTAGGTACACGTTCAATGTAATTGCCGAATGTGACGCCTTCTGGTGAGACATTTAATTGATACTGCAGCGTCTAATTATCGCCGGGATTAAATCAAGTTAATCCGCAGCGCCAACCTAAATGAGGTTTTTACTTGGAATCCCAGAAGTTAGTTTAAAGGCCAGGAGCACCGCGCCACATAGAAGAGGGTGTAGGCGATATAATTAGTTTTTTTGAGTGGTTCCAGAAGCCGCATACTTTGAGGCGCCGCCTAGCGCCAGGCACCGTGTTGAGTATAATGACGCCTATTGCACACGAGATGACGCCATCCTTTGTACAATGCCGGAGGGGCATATATTAATGTGTAAGGTATTTCAAAATACTTGGGAGGATTTCTGCTTTACGATTTTGCAAGTTTTGAAATGTGATGACCTGCGTTGTCATCAGTGTGATACAATCCAGTGGTCCGCGTCTCTGCTGACTGATGATAGTACAGGAGCACGTGAATTGAGATAATTAACCGTATTAATTGAGATATTAAGTTGTTGTAAATCACAAACTTTGCTTTTGATTTTTAATTTGAGCGACAGTTTTATTTCACGTAGTTAAGAATTGAAACGTAGCTAGTGACATGATATTAGAAACTTTTGGAAATATCAAAGTTTTATTTTACACATTTGTGACAGATGCAAGCAGCATTAATTTTCCTTTTCAGTAATTTTTTTCTTTCAGTTCTTTATCAGTCTTGATTACCTTCTGTAAGGATGGCGGATATTTGAAGTAATCAAACTCCAGATCAATGTTGATTCACACATTTGAAGTATTTTCAGAGTTTTCAATAAAGTCAGCATTTTAAAATTTTTCTTAACAGCATTTTAATTTCCCGACTGACAGCTTTAATTCAATAAAACCGGATTGAAATCCGCTGTACTGCTTTTATTCCCAGTAGAGAAGTCCCTGTGTGTTATGTCCTGCATATCCAGTTTTCTCTACGTCGAATTGTAACGAGTGTTCACTTGTCTCTACTCGGAACTGAATATGTCGCTACTACTACAATGAACAGTGATTACCAATTTTGCCCAACACTCAACATAGTGTTAATTAATTAATTTAAAGAACAAAATACTCTGGAACTTGAAATTATTTCTTAATTAATCGGCGTCAATGTTGCTGAGTCTCGTGTTCCACCTATCGAGCTAGCAGTGGCAAGGTAACATCGGCAGTAACTAGCGGCCGAACGTTACAGGGTGTAAAATTATGGTTGTACGTGATATAATTGTGAAGCATAATGTGGTAATGTAGTGCATGAAATGTTGTTCAGCTCAAGTGGTGCGACCCGGACGAAGAGGGCCTCGTGAAGTACCTGTGCGGAGACAAGGCGTTCAGCGAGGACAGAGTGCGGAACGGCTCCAAGAAGCTGGCCAAGGCGAGAACGGGCTCCACGCAGGGCCGTCTCGACTCTTTCTTCAAAGTGCTGCCTTCCACCAACACCAGTGCAGCCAACAAGCGCAAGGTATGCTTGAGCCAGAGTTGGGCAAGCGGCTGCATTGTACATGCCGTCGTACAGTTGCCTGCTTGAACTGTGTGGACAATCTGCATGTGGTTCTGTTGGCCAATGTAGGTTTACGTGAGCCCCCCGTCCCAGTTATACATAGGGTTATATACTGAGAGTGATGTCAGTGTGGGTGTGGTGCTGGCCTTATACCCACCCACAAAGCACAGAACACATTCAACTTTGTGTTGGGTGTTGTGTGTGTGTAAACAAGAGCCATCAACCATTGAGATGTCAATATCATTATGTAACAAAGAATTTAACTTACTCTTATCCTTAACCAATATAGAACACTCAACTGTGTAACCAATGAAATGAGAACAAAGAACTTATTTAAATAAAACACATTTATTAAAATTAATGTGATTTATATTTACTGAGACTTTTTGATAAATAAAAAAAGATTGATTGCACATTTGTGTTACCCTTTTAAACTAAACAACTATTTCATTTGAATCTCACTTTAATTTTTGTTTTGACTTATTTGGCTGATATTGCCTAGTAGAACCCAGGTCGAGTTAAAACTAAATTAAATTTTCAGATTTCAAAATTTTTTCACACGAAGGAAAATTTAAGTTTGTAAGATTTTAATGTCTAGCTTCAATAGATAGAAACAGTTAATTCTTAATAGGGTGTTGACTTAGGTGTTGATGTTTTCAGTAAACAATTACAATTAAAGATAAAGATATGCGTTGTGAGTTCATGGTGCTTCGAACTGATGTGGTGTATTGTAACCAAGGTCGGTTTGCAATACCTTATACATAGATAGGAATACGCGGGAAAAATTTACAATTTTATTTTCCTCTTTATTATTAAATTGCGTGGATTTGGGCCTCTTCTCAAGCTTTGCCCATGTCGTCCTTTTACCCATGCATCTTGATGCGTCCGTTTTGACCACTTAAAACATATTTGACCTTCAAATTCTTCACAAAATATAAGAGCGACTTCCCACATGTCTCCTACCAGGCCGGTGAAGCAGAACACTCCCTACCTTCCGTAGTACAAAGGCGACGTTCGGTCGCAACGTCTTTCAAAAATCATAACTGACTTTTACTAGAAACAATATATTAATGTAAAACTTATCACAAATACTCAAATTCGAAATTAAATAATAATGAAATTACCTTCCTTCACATTCAATTGTAAAATAAAATATTAATGTAACATGTGTAGTATAAATCTTAACTGCCGATACGCTCGTACATATTTTCAAACAAAATAGGTATAAAAATTATTTCTTTTAAACTTTATGAGATATTGTGTCATTTATATTATTCTTAACTATTTAACTTCAACACAAAACTGAAAATTAAACTGCCGTTCGTGTTGATTCCTTGGAGGAATAAATGTCATAAGCGACATCGTTATAGAAAAACACACATATCAGGCACACGGTTAGGGTAGTATCTAAAACACTGGAATATTAATATGCATGAGNAAATCATTATTTTCTTACGACCGTGTCAAATAATTTGTGATATTTCTGTAAGAAACACTAGGATGAGAATTTCCACATGTTGTGTGGCTACGTTTGGTCTGGTGTTTGATTGGGAGGATGAGTAGCTCGTTAGACCAGCTAGTGCAACATTGCAGAAAATAAAAATGTCGCATTTCACCATATGAAAAATAAAAAGTAACAAGCAGAGAGTATTATCACATTAAATAGTTTGTACACAGGGACAAGATTTTATGGTTTTCTCTTTAGCTGAATTTCGTTCTAAACGTTTAAGATTCCTGTGTTTCTGTTTTTATTCTTGCATTTGTTCTGTAAAGTTTAAAAAATTTGTACTTATCACATTTTTGCTTAAAATTTGTAGTTTGTAGTATTTAAAGAATCATGTAATCAAAAGTTTGCATTTTATTTTGAATAAAATTCTAACAAAGGCATATACAGTGGATTCTCTATGTACTATTTTTTAGTACATAGAAATTTCAAAAAATTTCCATAGATCCAGGATTTCAGCACTGACAGTCTTTCTACAACTACTTTTGAGGAACTGTAAAAAATTTGGGCAAATGTTGAAAATTTGTGGGAAATCTGCTGAAAAATAAATTTTATGCACTTGTTTTGGTTGCTGCACTTGCATTTCCCTTGAGGAGTACTGTAAGGACCAAGTCAGCTTGTATCTAAAATTAAACATCACCTTTCTAAGACACGAATGCTATTGACTGTGTCCACCCTCCACCCCCCGGGCCGCAGACTGTTCCCACATTGATGTGACTACACTCAGTTTGTGTCCTGCCGTTGTGCTCTCTTGCTTGAATTTCCACCATAGCGAGCGGACTAGACAGGTATACTCACTCCACGACTGCCGCCGTAACCTTGTTAGAGGTCGGACCCAGCCAAGCGATACGGGGAGTTAGCTTTATACAAAAACTGCACATTTTTATGAAATGAAACCACTTTATTATATTAGTATTAGGGCTACAACGGTACTGGTAAATATACACTTTCCATTTTATCAGTTTGTTTTAAATATGGTTGGTCGTAACTGTCCCAATTCTAAGCTGAAGCATGGTTTTGGAAAATTCAAACCGATAAAAATAAGGCTGTGTGGTAAATATGGTAAGTAAAAGCCTCTCAGTTTCATGACAAAAAAAGCAAATTTTGATGTTTATAGGTTGGGAGTGGGTCGTAATTGGTCCAAAATTCCCCAAAATATCTCTAGGAACCAACCTATCACAATGACCTTGTGTGTGGAAACAGAGAGAGGTTGTTTTGGAAATTTTCTACTGTATTTATATTGGAATTTTGTCAAGACCATTGAAATTTTTCAGTGGATACTGTTTGTCGTTGTATAGAGAATCCACTGTAATCACATTTTTTATGGATTAAAATATTTTCTAGTTCAAATGTTTAGTTTTTAGATATACTGTGTACCCTTTGGCCAGTACGCTGCAAAAAATATTTGGAATGTAACTTGTCAGAAGTATTTTAAGTTTTTCTAATTTAGTTTTATTGTGTCTCTTAATATTGGTGTTATTTAGGTTTTATCGCTATTCACTATGTAATCCCGTATGTTTTAAACTTTTATTTAACAAAGCAGTAATCACACACAATGTTTAACTGTCTTCATTTTGATGCGTGATGTCGGGTGACAGACGTCGTGGTCGGGCAAGGTTTTAATTTGTCGGACAGAGACACGGACTATATAACTGGATTGACTTTACTGTCTGCTAACTGGTCCCTAACCGGTAAATAAGCTTCGGCGCGTGGCTTGAAGGCATGGCGCAAAGTATGGTGTGGCTTTAGCGATCATTCACACTACTGGTTTGCACACAGTCACTGGTTTACCTGTATTGGGCGTGGTCCGGAGTAGCTCCTGACTCGGCCGCTGTTGCTGGCTGGACCTCTGCCCAGTCCTTGGGCGAAGGTGGTGCTGCGGCTGGCGGGAGCCTGCACCACTGGTTGTCTATTCCCAGAGGTACTGGAAGTCCTTGGCGAAATCTCTCACAATAGGATGTGGCTCGCCGGCGGTCTTGTGAGGTGGCTGGGAGATGAGGTCTCTCCAGTTGGCGGGCGACTTGAGCTCATTCCCAGGGGTTTAAACTGTAGAGGGCAGTTTGCACTGGGTTGTAGTTCAAGCTAGGCTCAGAGGCACTAGCTGCCCTCTTAGCTGTCCACTTTGCACCACTCCTGTGGGTGTATGGCATAGAGGAAGTAACTAAGGTCTGCCACGCTAAGGGAGAGCAGGCGACGAAGATCGCTAGTTAGGTGTAAAGCCAGTCGTGGTTGGGACACTTAATTTAAGTCCAGTTACTCCTTCCGGCGAAAATAATGCCGTGGGCGGAGTGAATTGGCTGGGCTGGCCGACTAGCCGCCTTCTGGATCGAGTTGTAGGGGTTGTGGTTGTGGTTCTACCGTATGTGTGCATCAGGTACCTTGGCGTACCTGATCCACAGTATGGGTGGCTGTCTAATGTGTATGTTTGAGACGTACGTACGCCCAGTTAAGGGACCCCACAGTCCTACTCTAGGTTTGGCAAAGAGGGTTTTAATTATGCTATTTCCTGCTTACCATTAGTGGGTAGACATCTTCTTGGGATAAAGCCACAGTCACCTTAGAAATGAATACTCGGAGGTTAGGTAAGATCATGTGTTTATTCTCGTGTGGAATAGACACGGTGGCCCATACTAACTCCTACCTATCAATGGACTGTAATGGAAGTAAACTACGGTATAACCAGGTGAAGGGGACCTGGGGCTAAACAGAAGTGACTCAGGTGTCGCTACCAGAGTGGTAGCGAGTGTTAAGGGGCTGAAGACTTCTTCGGGGTTGAAGGTCTGGAAGATCTCTCGAAGAGCAGTGGTCCTTCGTGAGGTAGGCGGCGTAGTAGCAGAGAGCTCCAGCACACGAGGTGGTGGAGCGAGCTGCTGGGCCGTGCACTTGCCTATATGAACGGCCAGGTGCGGGCCCTTCGGACTGGAGCTCCACCCTTAGCAGCGAGGGCCGCTATCTCTCGGGGNGATATTACACATGTAAATTCTTCAATAGTTTCAAATGCTCTCCGACTTTTCCAAGAGTACCATAACATAACAATTAGTGGTGAAATAAGGGGGGGTGGACATAAAGGTGAAGATGAGGCGAAGTCGTGTATATATAAATGTCAGTATGCATCATGCATCAATTTACATAAGTAAATATTATTTGCAACAGCCACATGTTTTTTTTTTTTAGGTTGAAGAAAAGAAAGGTGCCAACAAGAAAGCCAAAACTGGTGGGAAATTCAGAAAACCAAAGTGAGGTGACAAATTTATACGACAAGTGAATTTATGTTGTGAAATGTATCTGTAGTAGACTAGACTGGACAAAAATCTCATGTTTTTTTAAAAATAAAGTTGAAAACTATTTGCTTTTCAAGTAATTACAATATGTATAAATAATTTACCTGCCAACGCAGTTTGCAAGAACCCAGGTGTAGTGTGAATTAATGGCACTTAGCCATGTATGTTAATGAAATATGTGACACCAATGTCTCTCGTAGTAGCAGTAGTGTGTGCACAAAGCTATTTTGCAGGGCAATAAAGATTCGTGGTAGGATAGTATGTATGTCAATAAGAGCTGTGAGGCTTCAGTCAGATAGTTGTGCCACACTATTACAACCTGTTAATGGTATTTAGACTGCGTGCCATGTTGGCATGTTCATGGTAAAAACTGACGCGTCTGAAATCTTTACACGTTTTAGTTTTTTGTGCATGATGGTGAAAAAATAAAGACTAACATTCTTTAGTTAAATAAATATTCAAAGTATCAAGGTCTGATGAACTTGCATTGATCTTAAATAATAACCATAAATCCCCAATGATTCCCTTAAAACAGTAACAGCTTAACAAAAAATGCTGCACAGTGGGTGCAGAGCAACAATGTAAATCAAAATAAGTGGAACATACCTCTTGAGTAATGTTGAGCACACACTGTGAATCCACTAACAGCAGAACAACTTTTGCATTAAAAAAAGCAAATAACTGCTTTATAATTAGAGAGTGAAAGTTTTACTGCTCAGAATAGTTGAATATATAAGCAGTTTAATGTACTTGTGGAAATTGTTAGAACTTTTTCATATATATTTTGAGATTAAGTTATAATTAGGGACCCCAAAAAAAAAAAACGAAATAATGTGAATAATTTTGATGTCTTCCATGACTAAATCCACGAATTTTCGCATGAAAGCACGTCTGAATGCCGCAAATTATATTTGTTTACACTATCATGATCGTAAACGAAAAGAAAACTGGCCATATAATTTAGGTGACTGCTGTGATATTGCCTTCGTTTTGACACATTCGTGAAATTCATTAATCGTTATATACTAAAAACTAAATTACCAATTATGTCATAATTAAAGATGACTAATTCGGGTTACATGACTTTCCAGTAAACTAAAAGTGCCAATTCGAACACGGCCGATCTATCTGCCACGGTTTCTATCCATACACTTGTTTTGCGATGCAATGGTTATTAGGAGAGTAAGCTAAAGTTTGGCAGAATGCCCTGAACATTGTTAATATTTGACCATGAAATAGAAATTAAATTGGAGGGATTTTTGATTTGCATGAAAAAATTATGATGTGCAAATTTTGCAATGTGAGGATTGATTGGACAAGCAGACATGTGCAAAAAGCATGTTGCAAAGGACTCAAACTAGACAAAAAAAAAACTGTCATTTTGTCAGACATTTTCTGCCATAACTAAACAAATATTGATACACGAACGTGTAAAAACAGTAAGATAAAGGCTCAGAAACAAGAACTTGTTTCTAGTTTTGTTGACATGATAGAAGTGAATATGCCTCTAGAAAAGGCAGATGAAGAAATGGTTAAACACACACATTGGAGGTTAGCATAATTTTAAGTAATTTCATTTAGAGCACTTATATTATTTTGTCGTTTAATGAAAGACTGTTAAATATAGCAATAGGCCTAAATAAATATGACATGATCTACTCACATCTTTTGGGGTTTCTAGTTATAATTATTGAAAGGTGCCTATTTCTTATAAGAATTCCTTTATTTGACAACCAGTGTGTGGCAACATGCCAAAACTGAAACTATCATCAACCTGTATCAGCTGATGCATGAACGATTGAAAGAGAATTTCATATTGTCTGTTGTGACAGCCCTGCCTTTGCACAACAGACATCAGTGAAATACACGGGCAGGAAAGAGTTCTCAGCCACTCCTTGAAAGTAAGGGTGCGACCTAGACTATATCACCCTGTGTATTTTTGATGGATGAATAACAGATACAAGGCAATATGGATCTGATTCTAAAGCTTTCCCTCTGCCCCTCTTGACAGGTGTCAAAATGGAGTTCCGCTGTATTTTTTTTTAACAAACAAAGGTAAAGAAATGTTATTCTACAGACCAGTCCCCGATAAACATTTCCAACTTCCACATTGTTCCAGTTTGTACAATACAGTAAATACCGTAACCAAGACACAATGTAGGAATGTGCCCTTCTTCAGATGCACAGGAGGGTGATGCCATCAGTGTATCCTTCACAAAGTGTGGAGAGGACGAGTCAAAGCAGTTCAGTCCTTGACAATGCTGTCGGCCACGCTGCTACCGAGCAATGTCTCAGAGGAGCCTGCGACACCAAGCTCACGTTCCACCGTGGTAGACAGTGCAACAACACGATTGCTAATTCTTGTGTTTGACTGGGACAGGCTAGGTCGTCTGTGTCTTTTCTACGGCTTGAACAACTTCTGCATTATTTTCATTTATTAAATGAAATGTACCTATACACAGTATAATTACAACAGTCATTAAAGGCCTTTTCAGCGCCGACTGCCATGTTCTCGTCAGTGAACATACTGCGTTGCCATAGCCCTTAGGAAGCGAGACTTCCTTATGTTCGCAGCTTCTCTCTGGATCTCTTCATTGTTGTTCGCATTGAGCTCCAACAGTCCAATTACTTTAATCTGTAAAGATGCAGAAAAAAAAAAGTTAGTTAGGTTGCATTACACAGTGGACACAATGTTCACTGGCTGATCCTTGACAGACTTTTGTAGGTGCTAAGAAATATGAGAACAAGAGCAG
This sequence comes from Clitarchus hookeri, assembly GCA_002778355.1. Classification (NCBI taxonomy): domain Eukaryota; kingdom Metazoa; phylum Arthropoda; class Insecta; order Phasmatodea; family Phasmatidae; genus Clitarchus; species Clitarchus hookeri. The sequence continues at coordinate 529,891 of NQII01001246.1, forward strand.
AAAGTAAATCCCGTAGTGCAAGTGTGTTGGAAGGCTCATTTTCATGATAGATTAGCTGCCTGTCAGACTATCGTCACACTGATGTAAGTATAAGCTGACTGGCTGTGATGATCAAACCCACATTTTCTCACTGGCATGTGGGTTTCATNGATCTCTTCATTGTTGTTCGCATTGAGCTCCAACAGTCCAATTACTTTAATCTGTAAAGATGCAGAAAAAAAAAAAGTTAGTTAGGTCGCATTACACAGTGGACACAGTGTAAATGTTCACTGGCTGATCCTTGACAGACTTTTGTAGGCGCTAAGAAATATGAGAACAAGAGCAGAAAATAAATCCCGTAGTGCAAGTGTGTTGGAAGGCTCATTTTCATGATAGATTAGCTGCCTGTCAGACTATAGTCACACTGATGTAAGTATAAGCTGACTGGCTGTGATGATCAAACCCACATTTTCTCACTGGCATGTGGGTTTCATNGTCACACTGATGTAAGTATAAGCTGACTGGCTGTGATGATCAAACCCACATTTTCTCACTGGCATGTGGGTTTCATCAGAGTGCTCCTGTAGTTGGTGTATGGCTCTCACTATATGCAATGGAAAGAGACAATGGTTTTGATGTATCTAGTAAAACTAAAAGCTATGGGCATAGTTAGAAAAACACAGTTAACAAAGGATGTGGTTAATATCTTTCACGTTCTTTTTGTTGGTAGTGCCTCAATGCCAAAGGGAACATGTACGTAAACACTGTTGTTATTACAAGGTTCAAAATGGTCCCATCATCTGCCCCTCCCACCTCCTCTCACTCCATACCACTTCCTTCTAGCCTTTTCGTACTAGACAAACCACAGTCAAGTGATGAACAAAGAGTATTGACCTTGTGCCAAAGAGCGTACGAGCCCATTCCCAAGCATTTTGAGAACTCATACGACCAAAATTTGATTACTATAACGTGTAATTTTGCTGCGAGATCTGTTGACAAGTGGTATAAGTATGACTTAAGCAGATTTTTGAGANTGTGTCCGGTCAAAATCCTAATAACGACCCCTTTCCACAGGAACTTCAAAGGGTCGTAGAATCGAGTTGACTGCACTACAGTTGGAAGGGCTGACCGGGAACATAATTAACGTTTGTTACATTGCAAAAGGAGTTTTTTTTTTTGTGAAGTATCTAACCAATAATTAATTTAGAGCACAACATGTGCAACCATTACGGAATGAGCAGACTCACCACTTGCTTCCTGCGCTCCTGCTCTCCGCGCTTGGTGTGCAGGTGGACGAGGTACTCCAGGATGGTGGTGTCCCAGATGCAGGAGTAGTAGGCGTCCATCGCATCGCTGCACGAGCCGCTCTTCATCTCCCCCAGGCTCTTGAACGCCGTGCTATAGTCCACCTCCTCCAGGAACTGGCACAGTACCGCTGCCTACAACCACACCTTAGCTGTGTACAACTATTTAAGCTCAAATTCATTACGAATATATCCTCGGTACATTTTCCACTCAAAACTAATTAAGGTAGATACGCAGGTAGTGCTTGACGTCTCGCTGACAGCGAGGTTATTAGAGATGGAGCAAGTTGCTCAGAGAAGCAGAAGTGGTCCATGACCTGTAGTAAGGAACTACCCCAGCATTCATCTGGAGTGATTTTGGAAAACCGAAATGAGGATGTTTGCACTGGAAATCAAACTCGGGGCCCCGATTGAAACTAATTAAAATACCACTTGCATACATTCAAGCCTCGATCTTACAGGTCTGCTCAGACAGACTTTGAGGAACCATGCAAACACAGAAAAATTTGTGGCCAAAAAATAAAACATTTTGGCGAAAATCTATTAAAATAAATGTTTGCCTGTAACATTCAGAAACAATAGGGGTGATATGGCCACAGCCCTTACATGCTGCATAACTAGGTAAAAAAAAAATAATAATTGCCATTTACTGTTGTTCTCTTACCCGCGCTGTACTAGTCTGCCGAGATTCACACGCACATCACTGCACATCCCACCCACATGTAACCATTTATGCTAACAGTAACAAGCCTCTGTTTTATCTTTTTGTACAATAGCGCCACATGAAGTTTATTTGCCATATCTTGGGAACCCTTTCCCCCAAATTCTTCAAACTAGTAGTGCTACAGTAGGCTATGTAACCTTACGTGATTTAAGCGGCTTGGACATTAATTTTCAAAATGATGGGAGTTTACTATCCTGGAATATTCACAGGTCCATCTACCAAGCCATTAGACTGATTGCATCAGAAGTTGATGCTCCGAATCTGTAAATACAGTGGGTTGCACACTAGCTCATGGTTCAAGGTTTTCTGGATTTGAGTCAAGTACGACATTTGCTTGTAACTGTCTGGCTACTTTTGCACATATTTCTGGTTCCATCTCCAATGTTACCGCTGTCGACAAGAAATTAAGAACTACATACCATCGAAGCTTTTAAGAACTTCATTAACGATTATTTGCACCGATGTAGAGGTTAGTACGCTCATTAGTTATATCAGCAACTTCTAGGCTTAATTGTGGTATTCTGTGTTTGGCAATGCATAATTAAAAACCTACTTGATGCTCTCAAACTTATTTTTTATTTTCACTTCAGTTTCATAAAATTTATTATCGTGTTTTTAAATTTATAAAAAAAAAACTAAAATCACAGTCACTTAATACTACATAAAGCATTACCTGTGTGTGCGCCTGGAGCTGGGTGCAGCTCTTGATCATGCGCCGGAACACATGGTCGTCGATCACGGCGCGGGGCAACGGCTGGCTGAAGTAGTCGCTCACCACGATGCACGCCTCCAGGTAAAACTGCATGGCCTTCGCAGGGAACCCTAGAACTGCGTACACAATACAGTGCATTGTGCAAAATACCATCAACATCCCAACGAGAGGTTCCAGGGTTCCATATTTCACTGAAAGAGTAAGGCGGTGTAGAGGTACACCACTGGACTCGCAGTTTTCCAGATATCACTTCAGGCGAATGCTGTGAAGCATCCTACAGGCCATGACTGATGCCTTTCCCATTATTGTTTCTCTTGAGCAATTTACTCTGTCTCTAATGGCCTCACTGTGATCGAGACGTTGAGCCCTACTTACCTACCATGCTTTATTGAGAAGGTGGCACAGATTAATGGCGAGACATTAAGAGTATTGCAACACACTCATTACTAACAAAAATATTGCAGGTCTTACACAGAGATTCAAGGTTTAGAGACAAATATAAAAGTGGAAAATATTCAGATTTGTTGCAATACAGACTGCTTTTCCCTCCTGTCAAGAGTGCATGACACATGACGTTTATAAAAACAAAGCAGATATTTGTTGAGAGAGGTGGAGTGGGACGGAGGCTTTCTGGCTAGTGTCCAGTGGGCGAGCAAATTGTATTTCAATTTTTGTTAACAATTTTTACGCTTTCCATAGACAAGAACATTTTAAACAGTAATTACAATAGAAAAATAATGGCGATGTTTCCATTATTTATGCTGAAGGTGCGACACAGCACAAGATAAGTGGCTTTTTATATTTAAATATATATTTGGTTGTATGTACAGTAGAACCCCTTATTACATACCTTAAAGTTACATATTCCCTTATTTTGCACACATTGTTTTTCATCCAATGTAATGCTCGTACCGCATAAATTTTGCAACATTTTTTTCCCTGGGTTACAGTGTTTGCATCATGCTCAGATTGTACCTGTTGATTGACAGCTTTCGCTCATGCACTCGTGTTTCGTGTTATTGATTGTCTGGCAGGCAGCGGCGCACCGTGCTGGGAGGCAAAACTGCCCAAATCACACGTATAAAGACCACTCTATTTCANCACAAGATAAGTGGCTTTTTATATTTAAATATATATTTGGTTGTATGTACAGTAGAACCCCTTATTACATACCTTGAAGTTACATATTCCTCTATTTTGCACACATTGTCTTTCATCCAATGTAATGCTCGTACCGCATAAATTTTGCAACATTTTTTTCCCTGGGTTACAGTGTTTGCATCATGCTCAGATTGTACCTGTTGATTGACAGCTTTCGCTCATGCACTCGTGTTTCGTGTTATTGACTGTCTGGCAGGCAGCGGCGCACCGTGCTGGGAGGCAAAACTGCCCAAATCACACGTATAAAGACCACTCTATTTCANTGTCTGGCAGGCAGCGGCGCACCGTGCTGGGAGGCAAAACTGCCCAAATCACACGTATAAAGACCACTCTATTTCAGAGATGCCAATTTCTTTCAAAATTTGGTTCATTTAGTTAGGGTAAATACGGTATAGCTCATGCCATACTTAGTTATGTAACGTACATATAGCTTGTGCAACCACAAGTTTTTAAAACTGAACATATAGAAAGATTTTTTTCAGAGGGAATATTTAATATCTGGGGTGCAAGCGGTACAGGGGTAAATACAGTGCATCGTGCCATCAGTGTCCAAATGGGAGGTTCCAGTATTTCATACTCTACTGGGAAGGTGGCACAGAATAATGGTGAGAAATTATGGCTATGGGGGGAAACTTAAAGGAGTTTTATAAAATATTGATGTAAATTTTAGCTCATGATATAGCTACGTAAAAACCAGTTTAAAAATTAGGGGTACAAAATTTGATTCCTGAATAACATTGACTCACATGAAATAAAAAGACTGAGCAGGCTAGGAATATACATATTACAGTTAATAATAATAGTAGGGAATTTTCCTGGACAGTCAATAACACTTTTACTGATGTCATTAAAATAATTACCGTACATAATATTATGAGGTAAAGTATTATTCCCGTGCACGCTTCATTTTTCAAATTATCATGCTTTCAAAATGAGAAATTTTTTAAACTGCTCTGTAAACAATCTAAACTGTTTTCTATTGGCTAACGTGTGTATGATGCAGTTGTACATGTTTTGGTTTCGAGTAAGCAAATGTATTGTAGGCTGGTTGCCGTGGATTACAGAGAAACTGAAATAGGGATGAAATTGTTTTCGGAAATGTGTTTCTTGCGAAATTTAGGCCTACTGATAGTTTTTACCTGATTTTGCTTCAATTGCCACTGCCTTCGGTGATGTTTGAAATGTCATTGGCATTTCAGAACACTGTTTTAGTACAGCATTAGGCAATGAATTTAAACTTGGGCCTAAAATTCTTGGATAAAATATTTAGCTACATGTCGTTATACTTAATTTAAATATTTCCCTGCAAACACACACCCCTCAATGCTCAAAAATGTCAAACTTTTTACAGGCACATTTGACATTCTATTTAGGTACGGATAGTACTTAGGTATCCCAGTATTTTTTAATTAGTCCTAAAACTAAGGATGAAAGATTAAGCTTCTACAGATTAAATAAGCTTGATACAGGTTTTATTATTAATGAAATGTTTCAAAACGTAGGCCTACGTACCAGGCATAAACAGAAGCATATAGACTCAAAATTATGAAGCAACTTTCAAAGATAACATTATTATAATTTTATATCCGACAAACAACATTTTCGTACTTTAATAACAAACTCCAAAAACACATACAGAAACATTACGATGTTACGAATTAAGCCAGTGCAATTAGAGTTGGAAAACAATACATTTACTTAACGCTGAAGTGATTTTCACACACAAAACGCGTCATTCGGTAGCAAATTTCCTAGTATTTTACTGCTCTCTACTACATTTAGCCATGCTTCATGCTTGGTTTTTTTACTTGGAATATTTGCAGGTATCTTATCAGGAGTACATTTTGTTGTATTTTTGCGTAGTGGAACTGTGCAACACTGGTGTTCGTTAACACAGCAACTACATTAAAACTTCCAAATGCACACATAAACCACTAAGGCATCTTCATGTAAACATCAGAGAACAACATGTATAGTGACGTCACAGGCACATCAACGTGGTCAACGTGGCGGTGTCAGTTTTTCCCGTGCAAAATAGTAGTTTGTTTTAAAATGTGTTCTTCTCTAGCTATACACACAAAT
>NQII01001247.1:3994-32623 GCA_002778355.1 Clitarchus hookeri
CTGCGAGGCGGTTTGATTTACGACGACGTCCAGAAGCGTTGTCCACATTGTCCCAGCTCCCAGGCGGCACCCCGGCCTTCACTGGCCGGGCGCCAGGCGTCTCCTCGAACCAACTGCAACCGCAGACGCCGTACCGGGTCCAGCGACGCCAGCCGTCTCGGCGGGTTTACCACCAGATCTGGCGTCTCGTTACGATTCTACAACATGGTCTGCTGGTCACGTTTCATATTTGGGGCAGGTCGTGAAGCTAATGATTTCTGTAGAATTCTGGTGGCAGGTCTGGTGATATGAAGGAAAACTGAAGATTTATCCCCCCCCCCCTTTTTANGGTTATCGCAATTCGCGTATTCACGATTGTTCGTTTCCCCAAAATATATAATGTACACCTGGATAAACCATTAGAACATTTTCAGATGCATGTTATAATTTTTTATTCCTTGTCTCTTACGGTGTATCCCCGTCGTTAGAGAAGTCTTGGGAACCTCTACACTATAAAAATACTTATAGTATCCATTTATTTACCTTGAGATGACTGCGAGTTTATACATGTGCCTAACGAATACATTGTTAAAATGTATGCAGATAAGATTTAATTTTTTTACTTTTAATCTTTAGTTCTTTCCATTTTTGAGAGTGGTCAATAATAAACAATAGCGTTTATATATTTTGTTTAAATCAAATGTGATATAGACTGATACTTTAATGTGGTGATTTTATGTATATATTTATGTATTGAATTAAAACTTTTTCTCTAAAAAGTTGGCAACACAGGACAAGGACCGACACTCGCGTCTCTGTGACGTCACCTCGCGGATTTCCAGCAGAACTGTCGAGATCACGTGTTCGGACAGCATCTTGCTCCGACAGAACCGGGTGTTTACAAGAAGCGTTCATTTCCTTTCTTACATAACTGGAAGTAACGTCACTAGAGGGGGAGGGGGTTCTCAGGGTGATCAGAGGCCAGTGTGATCCATATAAAAAAAAAATACGTCCCACAGCAGCCACTTAACTAAGTACTCTGGCGCGAGTATACAAGGCGTATACTGTCTAACGTCTAACTACAACGTATTTTTAGAAACACATTTTTATTCTCAGATCTTCACCAGGGGCGCATTTTCATAGAGTTACTACTGTCGCAGATTGATTTTAGTCAGTTCCACATCTCTACAGAAATTATTTGCAATTCATTCCATACAGCCTTTATGCTCGTTCAATATCATCTTTCGTCTTTAATTTTCTCTCTTTTTCTTTGCGCCCGTAATTTTGCTGCATGATTTAATGCTCGTTACTCATTTGTAGACGTCTTTGTTTACCGTTTTCATATCAGGCAGTTAACGTCAATAATTATAGCCGAGATAAAATTATCAGTGCTAAAGCGACTGTTAACCTTGCAGTGGTGCACGCGCAATTTAGTATTCGTCATAAAAAGAGACTATCGTGATTATTCTTGTATGTAAAAAGCACATAAAACAAAATCTATTCTACTTGCCAACGCTGACTGGAGTTTTGCATGGCTAACTACACGCTTGGAAAGTAGGCTTACACAGTGAAGAAATGATCCACGCATATTTATCTTACGTGGAGTAGATTTTGTGTCGTCGTTTAGCTGACTTGAGGCAAAAAAAAAAGTTGTTAAACACAGTAGCCCGGAATTTCTTCCTTAAAACAAAATATAGAAGGCTTAGTTGAAAATGTATAAATCAACATTTGAAGGAAAAAAAATTGCCTGAGTTGTCATGTATTATAACAATTTGTGGTTGTTTATTGATAGTGATTTTAGTTTTACTTTCTCTTGAAGTTATTTTTTTTTCAGTGACAAGTAAAATACTAACGTATATAATTTTACCTCAAAAATTCAAATATTGAGAAACGGCGGTCAATACTTGGAAGAGATAAGAGGAATATAGACCTTGCAGGACATTTTCTCGCGTCTTCTATGTACCGCTCTTACGTAAAAGTTAAAATTTACAATTAGGTTATCGTAAGTGTAATGACTAATCGCAAAGTAAATATTTGGCAAAGGAAGAGATTTTGTAAGTATTCGACATTTTTAAGGCGACGATAGAATTTAACTCTTAAAAACAAAACTCGCTCACTCGGATATGTTACCATTGTTTTTGCAAATGTTTAACAGGATCTTACAAGAACACTACAACTAAAGGACAATAATTTCCATTATTAAAAATTTTATTTATATTGTAGAAACTGGAAAGGAAATCACTGAGTGTAAATCTTTTTACTCAGTGAAGAATACATTAATGCCAAAACGAACTCGACACATGATTGGCTGTTGAACGGCATTCTTCCTGTTTCCTTAACACCCGGTTACCAAAAAGTTCCTGCATTTTTGCAAGCAGGAAATAACACGCAGCGATAATTAGATACAAAAGTTTTAAACAACTAGTAAATAGTAAATTCTATGTAACCAAACATTTTCGATATTACCTCTGAAACTGAAATTATAACACGAAAACGAAGAATTTCTGCACAATAGGTGAAGCCGAGCGTTAATGCTTTCATTCCCGTATTAATGTTTGGTTTCTGATGTTGCAAATAAGGTATCTTTATGCGTGCTGTACTTAAGGTGTGGTTTCTGGTGTTGCAAATAAGGTATCTTTATACGTGCTGTACTTAAGCTGTGGTTTCTGGTGTTGCAAATAAGGTATCTTTATGCGTGCTGTACTTAAGGTGGCAAACATTTTGTTTCTTTATAACAACCAGTAATCTGTAAACTTTGTGCTGGGTGAAAGTGACGTGAACCAGTCTTAACGGACAGCAGTAGCACTCTTTACTGATCCGTTACTCACAGAGAAGGCCACTGGGCATTCAGCATTCAAACACAGCCTTCGTGTGCAACAAGTAAACAATTGTCTATAATGAGCATGAAAGGGTAAACCCTCCCATGCCCATTGTAGACAATTGTCTACATTTGTCCAGGATGGTTACATTTGACCGGTACTGTATGTACACTGCGGTGCTCAGTGCCCAATGATATTCCCCGTCGGTAACTGATCTGTAGAGAGTTCAACGACCTGCAGGCTAGACTCTCCAGTCTTATGTACAAATACGCCGATATCAACTGCACATTGGTTGTCTGCTGTCACAGTGGAAGGCGACGATTGGGCCAGCCTTCTCCAGGAGGTGTAAAACGTGGACCAATGGCTGAAGTTTTATAAACACACGTGTTTCGAATTCTAGCTTGTCCCGAAAGGATTTCCGCGAATTTTTCAGGTCTCTGCTGATCAGTAAAGCATGTTAACTACTGTACGTTAAGGCTTGCTCACATCACTTTCACCGAGCACAAAGCCTACAACTCATTGGCTGCGATAACGAAACAGGTTCTTTGTCAGCTTAGATACCGCACGCATCAAAAGTGTTCTTATTTGCAACACCGGAAACCCCATACATTAATGTGGGAATGAAAGGGTTAAGGGAAAGGAGATAAGTCCAAAGTGGGGTCTTAATTCATAAATTCCTACGCTTGCAACAATATCCTTCTGTTACCAATCTAATTTGCGAGAAAGTCAACTTGGTCTTTTGAAGACGAAACTATGAAACGTTCGCGCAGTATGCCCACCTACGAAAAGACGTCATACCCCGGACGAGGACAAAATATTACTTAGTTACCACGTATGCTGTAAATATTATATTGGAGTCCTCCAATGTAGTTAAAAACGGCTTTTCCAGGCTGCCGTATCTTAAAACGTACTAACCGGACACGAGCCAAACTACGATAGGAGCCAGTGTTGAACTTTGCTACAGACTTCTCATCAATACAATTACAGGGTCACCGCTGAAAGTCCCGTAGGTAGATGCAGCACTACGAGAACACTGCACGCCATTTCAGAGCCCTGCGCGTAGAGGCGATGNCCAAAGTGGGGTCTTAATTCATAAATTCCTACGCTTGCAACAATATCCTTCTGTTACAAATCTAATTTGCGAGAAAGTCAACTTGGTCTTTTGGAGACGAAACTATGAAACGTTCCCGCAGTATGTCCACCTACGAAAAGACGTCACACCCCGGACGAGGACAAAATATTACTTAGTTACCACGCATGCTGTGAATATTATATTGGAGTCCTCCAATGTAGTTAAAAACGGCTTTTCCAGGCTGCCGTATCTTAAAACGTACTAACCGGACACGAGCCAAACTACGATAGGAGCCAGTGTTGAACTTTGCTACAGACTTCTCATCAATACAATTATAGGGTCACCGCTGAAAGTCCCGTAGGTAGATGCAGCACTACGAGAACACTGCACGCCATTTCAGAGCCCTGCGCGTAGAGGCGATGGCGTTGTTGTAGCGCGTGCCAGTGTGACCCTTATAGCTCCCGCGCTTCTCGGCCTAAAAAAGGAGAAAAACGACGCAGGCAGGCGAGGCCCTTCAGCATTCTACGACAGTGCCGTTCACAAGTGCACTGCGGTTATAAACGCAGGGGACTGGCGTGAGTCACCCGCGACCCGCGGAAGATGGAAGTGCGTGGCTGTCCTCGCCGAAGTCGCTCGGAGACGGGGAAGGCGCGCGGATCGGAATACAGATCGGCGGGGAGTTTTATTCCCAGGGAGGTCACGGCGAGAGAAGAGAACTTTTCTCGGAAGCCTCATAACACACCGCGTGTCATCCCCTTGCCTGAATAATGCATGGCATTATGTGCTCGCGGGCTGGGCACGGCAGGGAGCGGCGAGGTCCATTGTCGCGCTATGACGCCGCCCACTTAGCCAGCCCCACCTACCCCCCCTCTTATAGCTGAAGGTCAGTTCACGACGGAAACCGTAACACGCGAGACGTTACTGCGACACTCTTCACACTCTATCGTGTGGGGAGTGCACCCAGGGCAAGGCGACACCCTCCGAGTGACGGTCTTTCCAGCTGGGACCCGTAGGTGACCGTCATCCCCGGGCATGACACAAATTAAACCCTAGAATGGAGCGGCGCTGGAATGCGAGGGCGGGAGAAACGGGAGTACCCCGAGAAAACCCGCCGGCATCGTCCAGCACGATTCCCACATGCGAAAATGCCGGGAGTGAACCCGCCGGGGATCGAACCCGGGCCGCCGTGGTGGGAGGCGNAGGGCGGGAGAAACGGGAGTACCCCGAGAAAACCCGCCGGCATCGTCCAGCACGATTCCCACATGCGAAAATGCCGGGAGTGAACCCGCCGGGGATCGAACCCGGGCCGCCGTGGTGGGAGGCGAGCTGCCCCACTCCATCGTGTACTAGTATGCGTTGTGCTGACAGCGACCTTCGATGAGATTGCATTTTATTTCATATCGTGTGCACATGACCTTAAGTCAATGACACTGCGGAAAAAGAAGAATAAGAAACGATTTATTAGTATTCATTCTGGGGTATTACTTTTAAGCTCATTAGCATATTGGATGTAAACTAAATGCGACTTTAATTTATTCAGACAGCTATTATTTACGGCATTAATATTCTATATCCACTATTAACCCTTTTGTTTCTCGGTAAGCGCAATATTAAATGTATATTTTAACTCTAATTAACGTCCATCGTAATTTTTCTGGTTATAGCCAATTAGCCTAACTAATACTCATCATTAACACATGTTCAGTCTGAGTGTTGAAATCATTTGTAATGTCCTGCACCCACGCATCCATTCCAAAATCCAGCCTGCCATTCGCACTCCTCACTGCCCCGATGCTCGCAGTCGCAGATTTTCCTCCCTTCTGGTTACTTCTCTCGCCGCTCGTTTCGGTAGTTGTTTATCGCTCAAAAACTCCAGCCACTTATCCATTCATCAACTCTCCACTCGTGGCTCGGAGGCCCTACGCGCTTTTTATAGCCGCTGGCCTTGGCCTGGAAAGTTCGACGCACCCCGAGTCACGCCGAGAGAAACTTGGGCAGCAAACCACTAGAATATTCTTCATATAAATGCAGAAACTCAATTTAAACAAAGGTCATCAGCGCGTGCCGCAAAAAGGATTATTTGTTCAGATCGCTTTTTGGAACGGATGCGCAGTTCCTGGTTTATCGCTCGCCTGTCATTCAAAACACTTAATTGTGACTTGCCGCCGCTATCGTGTAACTGCTGTGTCCTTCACTTGCACTCGCTCTCGCGGGTCAAAGCAGCGAGCACGTAACAATATTATCCCGAGTATAAACGTTCACATACATGACGTGTTGGAAAATAGTTCAACTTGCAGCCGGTGCTGTGCAACGTTAGAAACAAACGTCAATAGATACAGCGTCTTTCCCTGAGTAATTATGTTAATGACTGCTGCTGGTACACGAAAATGTTATTATTGGTTGCTGCTAGTTCGATAGACCAATACAAATCATTTTCATATGTTCCTTCGTGAAAGTTGTTTCAAAGAATTCGTAAGTACGTTTCAGACCGAAAATCTCGTATTTTGCAACAGCCGGAAGGAAAATTCAACGTGTAAGTGAAGGGGTTAAAGAACACTTGCACTTACATTTTTATGTGACAGTTTTTGGAAAATATTACCAGGTTGTATTATTTGACTTAACTGTTTCAGGCAGATATAAAAATTATATTTTAGATGTTATAAATAACAAAATTTTTGTTTGGAGCTGTACTGGTGTCAGTACAAAGTTCTGTCATATATCGGGACAAATATAAGTATGTTTTGTGTTTGATATTATTGACTACAGATGTTTGTGAGCCAGCGGAATGTAGTGTCAACAACGAATGGCCCNGTATGTTTTGTGTTTGATATTATTGACTACAGATGTTTGTGAGCCAGCGGAATGTAGTGTCAACAACGAATGGCCCTTCATTATCCGCTGTTCCGTACTACTTCCACTACTGTTACAAAACGCCAGCAGGGCGGATTAGAGTTCCTGTTGGATGGAGGTCTTAATTAAATTAAAAATACTAAATTTGATTTTATTTATTTACATAGCTCTTATTTACAACATTAATCTACCTATCTAAACTATTACTCATACTTTTCTCAGNTGATTTTATTTATTTACATAGCTCTTATTTACAACATTAATCTACCTATCTAAACTATTACTCATACTTTTCTCAGTGAGCGCAGTATTTAGTGTTTAATTCAATTCTAATTAAAGTCTTTCTTAATGTCTCTAAATTGATTATAGTCACCTAATTCACGCTCGTTATTAACACGTGTCCAGTCGGTCTGTTCCAATCATTTTAAATGTATTACACTCACGCATCCAGTTCAATAGTCCCACCTGCCAGTCGCACTCTTCACTGTACCGATGCTCGCAGTCCACGGATTTTACTGCCACTGGTCACTACCGTCTCTGCTTGTTGCTTTACTGGCTCTTTGTCTACCGCTTAAGGTCGCACAACCGCCCAAACTTTCAGCTCTCAAAAACTGTTGGCTCGGAGGCTCGTCGCAGATTAAATTTTATCAGTCACCCGATCTGGAATGTTCCCCGCGCCCCGAGTCTCGCTCAGGGAGGCAATGACTATGACCCAGAACATTCTTTCACATAACTGCAGAAATTCAATCCACCCAAGGTCAGGAGCGCGCGCGTTGCCAAAAGGTGTATCTTGGCAGTACGTGGCAGCTGGCCTTTGAAATCGCCACCCACTGTTCTCACGTTACAACTCTGACCTTCAAATATTCCTTTTCTCTCGCGAGCAGGACAGGCAAGGGAATGTGACGCAGACCAGCGACACGCAACAGTAAAAACCATTAAAGCTACGTTCTTATGTTCTGTACAACATATCTGAAAGGGTTGACCATAAAGGTCATTTAACGATGTAAAGCGTAGGGGTAATCGCACTTTTGGACGACTCTGTAGGACCACGACGAACGCCCGACTGCGCGCGACTTGGTCGTACGACTTCATTCAGCGCACTTAGACTCACTTCTTCAGATGCAATCTGCTATTGGACCACCATTCACTNCTTGGTCGTACGACTTCATTCAGCGCACTTAGACTCACTTCTTCAGATGCAATCTGCTATTGGACCACCATTCACTGCTGGGTAGTGTGGCATTATTTTGCGTGAAGTGGGCCAACCAAATACACTTGAAACGTTAAGCTACTTGCTACCATGCATCTTCCTGGACGTCTATAGAACGATAGTGGTCTTATTTTTAAATCCCAAAAGCATTTCTTCTCAAANCTACCATGCATCTTCCTGGACGTCTATAGAACGATAGTGGTCTTATTTTTAAATCCCAAAAGCATTTCTTCTCAAAAACAAGACACCACGGTGTTCAATACACCTTATTATAGAGGAATATGCAGGCAATTGTCGTAGTTTTCACATACAACATTTCGTTGTTACGTTGAAGGGCTTCAAAATGTATTCAGTATGTATCAGATCTGGAAACATGTTTTTCTAAAGCGTGCGTAATATCGAGACTCTCAGCCATTTGTTTATTAAAGAACGTGTAGTTTGAATGCAGGAGCGTTTCGTAAGTTGGGTTGCTAACCCGTAAAGTCCAATAGCTCTGAGTGAAGCAGCCAAATCAAGAAAGTCTTCTCACAAATAAGAGTACTGTACGAAACAAAAATAAATTAGTTCTGTGAAGAAGGTTGGAGAAGTTTGGGTGAAGTCTTGAAAGCTGACGAGGGCGAAGCAAGATGAATATGGAGCGACGCCGAAATGCAAGGGCCGGAGGAAACGGGAGAACCCCGAGAAAACTCGCCGACCGCGGCATCGTCTGGCACTATTCCCACATGCGAATTACCCCACCTGGTATAGAACGCGGTTCTCCTTGGCGGGAGGCGAGCGCCCTAGCCGCTATGCCACCGCGGCCCGTATAAGTTCGGTACAAAGCCTAGAATTATGTTTTTGTGACTCAGAGGATAACATACTGGAACGTTGGCGGTTGGAAAATCGGAAATGAACCGGGTCGCCTTGCTTCTCAGAACGACATGCGGTGTGTTTCAACTCAGCCGTTCATAGCTTCCTGGTTCTAGCTGGAGGCGTTGGATTGGCGGTGTGTTTAAATGGGTCAGTAGAGAAGAGAAAGGGGGAGGGGCTGTTGAAGGCAGACACAAACTGCAGCTTCCTTTGATACGTGCGACGAGCAGATAAGACTCGTCTGGGCAGACTGTTNTGTTGAAGGCAGACACAAACTGCAGCTTCCTTTGATACGTGCGACGAGCAGATAAGACTCGTCTGGGCAGACTGTTTGACACAGAATAGGCGAGTATATAGAAGTTGGCGTGGCGATTCTTTTTTATCTGGGCGTACCCATACGTTTTGGATCGGGCCTTGCACCTGATTGGATATTGCACGCTGCAAAAGGTATCCTATTGGCTGGCCAGTGAAGCCAATTTATTGGCGTGCGCGAATTAAGTTTGCTGTATAAGCGGCTGTTTCACTTCTGTATCATAATATATTCGCGCTTTCTTCATACTTTTTGAATCAAACCTTTGCAAAACCACTCCGTGTGTGACTTGTTTTGTTGTTTATTGTATATGCCATGTATCGCATGCGTTTTATATTTCTGTTAACATAAAAGTACCTTATTTTTGTTTGGATTATACTTTTAATTAAATTTTACCTATAAATTATAATATTTCTTTTACAATTTATACGAATAAAATCAGAGAGAAAATAGGTGTGTTGGTAACACCTAGAAGTTAATAGTTTGTTCTTATGCACAGTAGTACTATACCGAGTGGGCACGAATGTGGCGCGTTGTCCGTTCTCTGCAATTTTCTAGACTCGGTTAAGCTTTGTTTGCATGAGGCGGAGGAATATTCTGGACCTTAGCATGTATTCAGGAAAGTTGGAAGTAACGGAGAATGTTCTATATTTAGTNTGTATTCAGGAAAGTTGGAAGTAACGGAGAATGTTCTATATTTAGTATTCTGTAACGATGCCTCGCATATACTTTCTCGTGCGTAAGGACGTTCTGATCTGGACACAGTCAACTCGCTACCTCATTGGATTTCCAGCGGAGCATTAAAGCCAAGGAGTCGTGAGTAGATGGAAATGGCCGATTCTGCGCCACCTGGCGCCTGGCTCCTGGCAGGGGGCAAGCGGGCCCGACAATTTTTCCCTTTTTTCCCTCGAAATATCACATATTTCCCTCGAAATTACCTTTTTTCCCTAAATAAATTTCCCTGATTTCCTTCAAAAAATATATTTTTTAAAATAATTTCAATGATCCCACAATGTGGCTAAGTGACTCCTTTTTGGCAATGAGGAGTTGAGGAGCGCAGAATCGGCCATTTCCATCTACTGTCGTGGTAAACAGCAGGATGGTGAGCGACGTGCAAAGACGTGGGCGGCTCTTAACTAAGAGATCTCGAGAGTCGACGAGGACGAAGCGAGGTGAGTGCGGGGCAGCGCCTGAACGCAAGGGCGGGGGAAAACCGGATATCTCCGAGAAAACCCGCCGACCAGCGGCATCGTCTGGCACGATTCCTACGTGCGAGAATCCGGGAGTGACCTCGCTGGAACTCTGACGCGTTTCGCCTTTGGTGGGAGGTGAGTGCTCTAGCTAGGTACTGCGCCTTGGTGGGAGGAGAGTGCTCTAGCTAGGTACTGCGCCTTGGTGGGAGGAGAGTGCTCTAACTAGGTACTGCGCTTTGGTGGNAATTATTATAAACATTGCTGTAAAAAGGCATTTAGCGGTGACGTTGTAAATAAACAATGTGTTGCATTTCATGTGTTAGTTTTGTGTTTGTGCCTCAACGCGTCACTCCCGCCCATATATTCCTATACAATAATTGTTTGTTTTAGTGAGCTCTACCACCCCTCAATGTTTGTCCCATGATTTTAGAATCAACCTGTATTCTTCCACGATATGTAATTGTAACATTGCCATGTGCCTGGTCACTGTATTCATGCGTCGTTCTAGTAAAGCTGTAACATTATTAGTAAAATAACTATTTTGCAAATTCTCTAATTATTACACTTACCTGTATTGAAATATACAGAAAGAAAAATAAGTCACTTCAGTATTCACTAATGTTTACCAAACGCTTTAACTCAACGTTAAGATGCGGAACTATTTTCTCCCCCGTCGTTACCAACTTGACCGTNTGTTTACCAAACGCTTTAACTCAACGTTAAGATGCGGAACTATTTTCTCCCCCGTCGTTACCAACTTGACCGTGCGTACGCCATTCAAAATATATGCAGGCAGGGGCAGTGACATTTTTCAAAGGTTGATTTCGAAAGTGCGCTCTTAGTAGTAAGCGCGTGCGGAAGCCGAGAGTGTTAAATCGTTAGTCCAGGAAGGAAAAGACGCGCGCGCACAGAAAGGCTGAAGTGTTGTTAACGAGCGTTAGAAAATAGACCGTGTATTTGTGAGCGGACTGTAGATGAGCCGGCTGGTATGCGAGGTACGTTGCAGCTTGCCAACAAGTGATCCCCCTTGGCGCACTTCCTCGCCGCGGGGTTGACGAACGCTCTGTAATGGTCGGTACTCACCGTCCGCAGTTCTCTGAGCATTCCGCAGAGCGGCTACACGGCAACAAAGAAATAATTTCTACGCGCTTTACGATCAATTATCTTCCTGCAAGCACGTCCACGAACTCCGGGCCCGATGCCGGCGGACGTAACAAACAAACCGTCATTCGTACCAACCAACTTCCTAAAAAACCCAAATCACATCTCCTAGCTCTAACTTGAGTCTACGTCGGGAATACAATTCTAGAGAAGGAGAAATGCCAATTACAGAATAAGAACTAGCAACAAGTTACGTTAATAGCAAAAGTCTTCCAACGTGAAATATCTCTTGAATCGATCTGACTCAGGTAATAACACCTGTCACCGTACTGTCGTGAGGATGTCTGTAGAAACGAACTTCCGGAATAACAGATCCATTGTGTGCAGTCGTACCCTGAAGAGCAAATCTGTACGTAAAGCTGAGAAGGAACGAATCTCTCTTCCGCAGTTGTAACTTGCTTTACAGAAACGGTATCGTCCTTCGTAACATCGCAATCGAAAGTACCAGTATTCCGGAACACAGTCACGTTGCACGTGGAAAATAATCATGACCGGTGCTGTACGTAGCAAGGCATCAGTGCGCAGTATTTCCTTGAGGGCTAATCTTATTGGTGCAATTTTCTGCACCTCTTTGACGTGAATAGGTACTGTTAATATCATGGAACACGCAGCGCTTTGTTCTCTGCTTGCTGAACACAAGTACAGTACCTACCAAAAATAATTAGTATTTGCAACACTTGAAGAGAAAAATTAAAGCGTGACCGAAAGGGGTTAAGAGAGTAGCACAGAGTAATGAAGAATACAGAGGTGAAACTCCAGTCGCACACGCCAGCAAAATGGCGTCACTGGTCCAGCGACATGTTAGAGTAACCTATATATACCGGGTACTCTCACGACGGCCAGTTTGTTGGTATGGCGTCGTCACAGGCTCCAATACATTTATACGGAAGAAACGCACATTTAAAAATCCAATAATCCTTGTTTTAAGCCTTCGAACTACCGATTACAGTGGTCGGGAGTTGGGAGTAATGAAGAGAGACGTCATTGCACGTGGAATTATACACTGTTCGCGGTTGTTTGAGCACTTTTGAAATCATCCTTAGAAAATGGCACTGCCTCTGTGCAGCATGCGTACCAACGGGCACACCGCCTGGCAAGCGTCTAGCAAAGTTGGCAACGTGCGGAAGGTAAGTAGTTCCATGTCTTGACGTTGAATTAAAAATGTTGCAGGTAATCATTTGTGAATATGAAATTAATTGTTTTGCCCTCTGGTTTTTTCAACGCTTGTAAGTGTAAGAATTAACAAATTTGTTGAATATTTATATTTTCTAGTAATTTCTCCATTTCTTTCGACCGATGCATGAATGAAGCGATTATGTCCAAGGAGATCTTGTAAAAACGCCACAGTCCCTACCGCCATGTATTTTAACAGTCACACTGACTGGAATGCGTTCGCAGTTGAGACGGTAACGAGACAAGGAAAGTAGTCCCATGTCTTAACGTGTAACTAAAAGTGTTGGATAAACGTTTGTACATACTGAAATTACTTATCTTGCTTTCTATTTTTTTAAAATTAATATACGAATATGAATTAGCAAATTTGTAAAACATTTACTTTTTAAATAATTTTCCACAGTTTCGCGTGATCGACGCATGAATTAAGTGATGTAACCCATGTCAATGTTGATTTTACGTGTGGTGTAAGAATACATGATGTGCATACAAGTAGACCTTAAGCAGGGCCTCTAATAGTTTGCCGTGAACAGCCTACTTGATTCAACCATATAAAATAAAAGGAATTCTGTAAGCGCAAACGAGCCATTCTGTAAACGTGTGCTGGAACTAACATGAGCTAGCGGTGCAGTTTCCGTTTGGCACCTCAAGTGGGACGACGGTGGTTTCAAACGGCTGATGCGTTGAGCTGGTAAACTGTTTTGAGCTCGCGTAAACATACCTTGCAAACATCGATCACGCCCTCGCTGGCTGCTAACATCCTGCGGATAAGGTNGTTTTGAGCTCGCGTAAACATACCTTGCAAACATCGATCACGCCCTCGCTGGCTGCTAACATCCTGCGGATAAGGTCAGAGAAGAGCTCCTGAAACGCACACCCGTGTTGCGTTCTACAGGGCGTCTCACTCTCAGATTGCAGTACAGTGCGAGTAGTGTAACAGACATTCACTCTCTCTCTTTCCANTAGGTACTCCACCTTGGTGGGAGGCGAGTGCTCTAACTAGGTACTGCGCCTTGGTGGGAGGCGAGTGCCCTAGCTAGTTACTGCACCTTGGTGGGAGGAGAGTGCTCTAGCTAGGTGCTGTGCCAACCGCGGCCCCCCGGTATCTGGTAGTAAAGAGGTAAACACAAACCGGTGCTCCTGCGTTTGTGAATATAGGCAATGTTGACTCGCTTCAGTAGACTGTTCACGGTAAGCTGTAAATTTTTTTTTCTGTTTAAGATCTACTTGTGTAGACCTTGTGTATTCTTCCACGGCATGTAATTGTAGCATTGCCATATGCCTGGTCTCTGTATTCATGCGTAGTTCTAATAAAGCTGTAAAATTATTAGTAAAATAACTATTTTGCAAATTCTCTAATTATTACACTTACGTGTATTGAAATATACAGAAAGAAAAATAAGTCACTTCAATATTCAGAAATGTTTACCAAACGCTTTAACTCAACGTTAAGATGCGGAACTATTTTCTCCCCCGTTGTTGCCAACTTTGCCTGTGCGTACGCCATTCAAAATATACGCAGGCAGGGGCAGAGACGTTTTTCAAAGGTTGATTTCAAAATTGCGCTCTTAAAAGTAAGCGTGTGCGGAAGCCGAGAGTGTTAAATCGTTAGTCCAGGAAGGAAAAGACGCGAGCGCACAAAAAGGCTGAAGTGGTGTTAATGAGCGTTAGAAAATAGACCGTGTTTTTGTGAGCGGACTGTAGATGAGCCGGCTGGTATGCGAGGTGCGTTGCAGCTTGCCAACAAGTGATCCCTCTTGGCGCACTTCCTCGCCGCGGGGTTGACGAACGCTCTGTAATGGTCGGTACTCACCGTCCGCAGTTCTCTGAGCATTCGCTTGAGCTAAGCGCAGAGCGGCTACACACAAACAAAAAAATAATTTCTACGCACTTTACGATCAATTATTTTCTTNCTGTAGATGAGCCGGCTGGTATGCGAGGTACGTTGCAGCTTGCCAACAAGTGATCCCCCTTGGCGCACTTCCTCGCCGCGGGGTTGACGAACGCTCTGTAATGGTCGGTACTCACCGTCCGCAGTTCTCTGAGCATTCCGCAGAGCGGCTACACGGCAACAAAGAAATAATTTCTACGCGCTTTACGATCAATTATCTTCCTGCAAGCACGTCCACGAACTCCGGGCCCGATGCCGGCGGACGTAACAAACAAACCGTCATTCGTACCAACCAACTTCCTAAAAAACCCAAATCACATCTCCTAGCTCTAACTTGAGCCTACGTCGGGAATACAATTCTAGAGAAGGAGAAATACCAATTACAGAATTAGAACTAGCAACAAGTTACGTTAATAGCAAAAGTCTTCCAACGTAAAATATCTCTTGAATCAATTTGACTCAGTAAATTAACACCTGTCACTGTACTGTCATGAGGATGTCTGTAGAAACCAACTTCCAGAATAACAGATCCATTGTGTGCAGTCGTACCCTGAAGAGCAAATCTGTACGTAAAGCTGAGAAGGAACGAATCTCTCTTCCGCAGTTGTAACTTGCTTTACAGAAACGGTATCGTCCTTCGTAACATCGCAATCGAAAGTACCAGTATTCCGGAACACAGTCACGTTGCACGTGGAAAATAATCATGACCGGTGCTGTACGTAGCAAGGCATCAGTGCGCAGTGTTTCCTTGAGGGCTAATCTTATTGGTGCAATTTTCTGCACCTCTTTGACGTGAATAGGTACTGTTAATATCATGGAACACGCAGCGCTTTGTTCTCTGCTTGCTGAACACAAGTACAGCGCGTACCAAAAAAATGAGTATTTGCAACACTTGAAGAGAAAAATTAAAGCGTAACCGAATGGGTTAAGAGAGTAGCACAGAGTAATGAAGAATACAGAGGTGAAACTCCAGTCGCACACGCCAGCAAGATGGCGTCACTGTCCAGCGAAATGTTAGAGTAACCTATATATATACCGCGTACTCTCACGACGGCCAGTTTGTTGGTATAGCGTCGTCAAAGGCCCCAATACATTTATACGGAAGAAACGCACTTTTAAAAAGCCAATAATCCTTGTTTTAAGGCTTCGAACTACCGATTACAGTGGTCGGGAGTTGGGAGTAATGAAGAGAGACGTCATTGCACGTGGAATTATACGCTGTTCGCGGTTGTTTGAGCACTTTTGAAACCATCCTTAGAAAATGGCACTGCCTCTGTGCAGCATGCATGCCAACGGGCACACCGCCTGGCAAGCGTCTAGCAAAGTTGGCAACGTGCAGAAGGTAAGTAATTCCATGTCTTGACGTTGAATTAAAAATGTTGCAGGTAATCATTTGTGAATATGAAATTAATTGTTTTGCCCTCTGGTTTTTTCAACGCTTGTAAGTGTAAGAATTAACAAATTTGTTGAATATTTATATTTTCTAGTAATTTCTCCATTTCTTTCGACCGATGCATGAATGAAGCGATTATGTCCAAGGAGATCTTGTAAAAACGCCACAGTCCCTACCGCCATGTATTTTAACAGTCACACTGACTGGAATGCGTTCGCAGTTGAGACGGTAACGAGACAAGGAAAGTAGTCCCATGTCTTAACGTGTAACTAAAAGTGTTGGATAAACGTTTGTATGTACTGAAATTACTTATCTTGCTTTCTATTTTTTTTAAATTAATATACGAATATGAATTAGCAAATTTGTAAAACATTTACTTTTTAAATAATTTTCCACAGTTTCGCGTGANAATTAATATACGAATATGAATTAGCAAATTTGTAAAACATTTACTTTTTAAATAATTTTCCACAGTTTCGCGTGACCGACGCATGAATTAAGTGATGTAACCCATGTCAATGTTGATGTTAAGTGTGGTGTAAGAATACATGATGTGCATGCAAGTAGACCTTAGGCAGGGCCTCTGATAGTTTGCCGTGAACAGCCTACTTGATTCAACCATATAAAATAAAAGGAATTCTGTAAGCGCAAACGAGCCATTCTGTAAACGTGTGCTGGAACTAACGTGAGCTAGCGGTGCAGTTTCCGTTTGGCACCTCAAGTGGGACGACGGTGGTTTCAAACGGCTGATGCGTTGAGCTGGTAAACTGTTTTGAGCTCGCGTAAACATACCTTGCAAACATCGATCACGCCCTCGCTGGCTGCTAACATCCTGCGGATAAGGCCAGAGAGAAGCTCCTGAAACACGCACACACGTGTCGTGTTCTACAGGGCGTCTCACTCTCAGATTGCAGTACAGTGCGAGTAGTGTAACAGACATTCACTCTCTCTCTTTCCAATAAGTGATTTCTGTCGTTAACGCTGTCCTTGTTCCTGCGTGCCCTGTTGCCTGATAAGTTGTCGTCTTTTTTGCAGCCTCAAAATAATATGCCATTTTCGTTGCGTGCAATCACGATGATAGGATTTCTCCCAGGTTTCAGTTTCAAAGGAGCCGCTTAGCTTTGCGTCGCAGGATTGAATTCTCTTACGAGTTGTCAGGGAGGTAAACAGATAAAATGCTCTTAATCAGGCAATTTTCCTTCGCCACCCATTTGTTACTCAGCCTGCCAGTGACGTCGCAAAGCTGAAGTAATCTGGCAACACTGCGCGCCATTCACACTGTACTGCAACTTAAGAGTGGGACGCTCTGTAGACGCAGAATAGGTGCGTATACAGAAGTCAAATGGCACGTCGGTTCCTTTGATGTCATCGTAGACTTACTCATTCGTAGCGGGTCTTGTGTCCCATTGGTAACTACGTGCGCTGTAAAAAAAAGTTCGTTAATTTTACGGAAAAGTGCTGGTGAAAATGTATTCAGAAGTGCCCGTAAAATTACGGACATGCTGATTTTCAAAAAAGGACTTTCCATCAATTTTACAAAACTTCAAGTGAATTCACGGAAACTCTCCGTTAATGTCCAAGTTAGTTATCTGTATTTTCAGTTTTCAAAAAGAAACAGATAATTAAAAAAATCTTCCATTTTCGTTATGTCGGTATTCTACTGTGTATAAAATACATATTTNCAAAAAGAAACAGATAATTAAAAAAATCTTCCATTTTCGTTATGTCGGTATTCTACTGTGTATAAAATACATATTTTAAAAAGGTAAAATATTGTTACAAGGTGCCTGAGGGGCGTATCTGAGTTCGTGAGGGATGGAGGTCTTATTAAAAATNAAAAAGGTAAAATATTGTTACAAGGTGCCTGAGGGGCGTATCTGAGTTCGTGAGGGATGGAGGTCTTATTAAAAATAAAATAACTAAATTTGGTTTCTAATTTATTCACACAGCTATTATTTACAACATTTAATTATCTGCCTCTACTATTGTTTGTTTGTATTTCTCAGTGAGGTCAATATTTAATGCCTATTACAACTATAATTAACGTCCTACTTAATGTCTCTGTTTCGTTATAGTCAATTAAATAATACTCATCATTACCACATGCTCAGTCTGTCTGTTGCCATCATTTGTAATGTCTTCCACTCGCGCACCCAGTCCAATAACCCAGCCTACCAGCCGCACTCTTCACTGCTTGATACTCGCAGTCGCAGATTTCCCTTTAAATGGTCATTTCTCTCGTCGCTCGTCGTCTATCGCTGAAACTCAGCCACTCATCCGTTCAACAACTCACGGCCCGGAGGCCTGTCGCACAATTTATACTCTGCTGGCCTTGACCTGGTTCGACGCACCCCCAGTAACGCTTAGAGAAACTAGGGCAGAAAGCCACTAGAAAATTCTTCAGGGAAATACAGAAACTCAATACAACCAAGGTCAGCACGCACCCCAGAAATTATTATCGTATCGGCTCGCTTTTTGTTATAGATACGCAGTTCCTCGTTTAACGCACGCTTGTCATTCAGAACATTCCATTGACTTGCCGCCGCCGCTACCATCTAACTGCTCTGTCCTTCACAAATCAGCGAGCACGTAACAATATTTCATGTTTGAGCAAAAATTTTAACCTGAGTTAAAAAGTTAGATATTTGTGACTCCGACCACTTACGNTAACAATATTTCATGTTTGAGCAAAAATTTTAACCTGAGTTAAAAAGTTAGATATTTGTGACTCCGACCACTTACGGTACAACTATCTCATAATGTTTTCGTTATAACTTTGGTATTTATAGTAGTTACTGTTGCATAAGTAGATTTTCAGTTTCTATTAACGTTAGCGTGTTTTAAGTGTTGCTGACTGTTACAGACGTCTGTTGCTATTTTTTAATGTTTGAAAGTATAGGTTTTAGCGGCATGGATGTCCGAACTGCCGCGGGATCGATAACGTTCTGGTTACAGTAGCGAAGAAGACTTCGTGTAGANTTAGCGGCATGGATGTCCGAACTGCCGCGGGATCGATAACGTTCTGGTTACAGTAGCGAAGAAGACTTCGTGTAGACTCGCTATTGTTCGTCCCCGAAATTCAGAGCTGTTTAGGAAATACGGAGACTTTCCGTATTTTGTATTTACAGAGCTCGACTTCAGTTTTCGCCATTACGGATTGCATTTCCGTGTATTTTACCGTAAATATAAGACAATTTTATACATTGTGCTCCGAAATATTTGTATTGGCCGCCGCGGCTGGCTTACTCTGATTGGCGGAATAGATCATGTTGCTGGCCGGCGACTCCATGATGCTGTCGTGCGCGACTGATGTGTGTGATTAAGGGCGTTGACAATGGAAAATGTTATTTTATACTTGTACCACATACTGTCCAACCTGTAGACATTATCTGGGACTACCTTTCCCTCAGATAAGGTATTTATACATCGCATGGTTTTTGCAAAATGTATTGTCAAAAAGGTACAAATAACGAAAACAATCTTACGTATAGAAATAAGATAATTCACACTGAAAGAAAGTGCAAAGAGCTATTTCACGACGTCTATAAAATTATACAACGAAATTTTGAAAATTGCTTAAAATAAGGAAATTCTAGCATATTTTTTTATATTTTTTGCTGTCCCATAATTTTTAGAAAATAACTTTTGCTGAACATGCCTTTAATTCAATTAAGACAAAACCTTCCAGACGCCCTTTTTTATGTATATTACAAAAACAGTAAAATTGTGATTTTGAAGTGTCAGTTTGCAAAAACCATGCAGTCTAAAAATATTTTATCTGAGGATAGGGTAGGTCGCAGATAATGACTACAAGTTAAACAATACATGGCTCAAAAATAAAACAGCACTTTTTTTTCTTGGCCAGCGCCTTTAAGATGGGCACTCGATATTCTCGAAAAGATCGCCGACCAGCGGCATTGTCCGGAACTGTTCCTGCGAGCGAAATTCCGGGAATGCCCTCGCCGGGAATCGAACCCGCTTCGCCTAGGTAGGAGGCGAGCACTCCGGGCAACCATATCTTCTATAACACTCTTCCTAGTTTATCCTTTTATGATTGGGTGAAAAGGTTTTCTGATTCGGCTAAGTTCTTTGCAGACCAGACACAGAAATTCTGCTTGACAGTATCGGAATCCTCATTGGCCCAATAAAATAGTATAGTAGCTTCATACATGCGTGACGGCCAATAAGTAAAGAAAACTGTTGTTGAGTTGAGAGATTTGGATGACTGTTAACAGGGATGTTTTTTGAGAGCCGATGAGGGTGAAATGAGGTGAAAATGGAGCGACGCTGGAATGCAAGGGCGGAATAAACTGGAGATCCCCGAGAAAACCAGTTGACCACCGGTATCGTCCGGGACGATTCCCCCTTGCGAAAATCCGGAGAGACCCGGCCGGGGATTGAACCCGGTTGGCCTTGGTGGGAGGTGAGCAGGCTAACCGCTCAGCCAACGTGGCCCCTAAGAAAACTGTCGGACATGTGTAGAGTACGTTGAATAATCCTGGCAAACAGTCAACTTTTCCCCGCGATAATCCATCGTCTCTACTCGTAAGCTGAGCATCTGGCTGCTCTGTTTTTGTCTGACGAGATTGTGGAACAGTCTTGCCTGTGGGNNGGGGGGGTCAACCACTCGACATGGCTACTTGCTGCACGCCGCCTGTGACTCACTGGAACCGGAACCCCTCCAGGAAGCACGCCCTCTCCAGCCAGGCGCAAGCCTGCAATACTCCCTCCTTCAGCACAGGTTTCAACTGGCATCCTCAGCGACCCCGCAATTTTTTTTATCTGGTGAGCCCCCAAATCCCGTTACGCCAGCGAGAGCCCCTCTACAGTTCTGTCTCCTCCGGCGTGCATGTCAGTGTAATTGGAGACAGTGTAAGTCCTTTACGTCTTATGTCTAGAGACCTGAAAAATTCGCGGATTCATATCGGGGCAAGCTAGAATTCAAAACACGTGTGTTGATAAAATGTCAACCATTGGACCACGCGGTGTTTGACACCTCCTGGAGAAGGCTGGCCCAATCTTCGCCTTCCGCTGCGACGGCAGACAACCAATGTGCAGTTGATGTCGACATGTCTGTACATAAGACCATAGAGTATAGCCTGCAGGTCATTGAACTAGCGAATATGTTTAAAAAGGGACCCACCCATCGCGACTATATCAGGGCTGTCCGATGCCATGGCCGGCAATGGTAGCCATCACTGTTAGGAAATATTTCCGTAAAATTACGGAAAGTGCCGGATACAAATTATCCAGACATCTGCGTGAAATTACGAACTTTTCTTCGTTTTTCTTTTTCGATAACGTTCTNGAAATTACGAACTTTTCTTCGTTTTTCTTTTTCGATAACGTTCTCTACGTAAATTTCACATACATTTCCGTGAATTCACAGAACGTTTCCATAAACTTCCAAGTTGGTTTTTTTTTTTTTTAACTGCTCTTTATAAAACGGGCAACGAAAAAATTTTTTTACTTTCTTTATGTGGGTGCATAACTGTGTATAAAAATGTCTATCAAACAGTTTTAGAAATATTGGCCGGTAGCGGTATTTGAACCTGAGAAAAAGTTTTTACAGCCGTTCACATTATCCACTCACCCACCGCGCTTTTACAAGAAGCAGTATTGTAAATACGGGATTCAAGTCGAATGATGCATCGTTTCTAATCATGTTAGAGCGTGTGCTATTTTTAAAAATTTTTTTAAATTCAGGTTTGCAAACAGGCGTCATGTATTTTTCATTGTGTATAACGGCAAAATTTAAAAAAAAATATTAATATTTTTTCCTATAGTGGGGGTTCAACACGAATCGAAAAATTAACACTTAATAACTCGAACCACTCACATAACTTTCCTGTAACGCATACAAATTGCTACGGATGCTGGGCACTAAAAAATTAATCATAGGCCGTTATCGGTAAACTGAGCACTTCTGAAAATCCTGCTTAAGGTATACTTGTATGCAGGTTATGTGTAATTAACATTGCCTTGGGTCTCAGGAATTTATTCATGGCTCGGTCAAGTGGAACTGTAGTATTATTATAACATTAAAAGTTTCACGAATTCGGTAGTTCTTGCACATATATTCATTTGAAAAACCCTAGTGCAAATGAAATAATTTCGGTATACACTAATGTTAACCTAAACATTTAATTCAACGTTAAGACACATAACTACTTTCCCCCCGTCGTTGCCAACTTTAATGGGAGCATATCAACCAGTGTTCCCATTTAATATTGTGCAGATAAAGGCAATGACNTTAATCATAGGCCGTTATCGGTAAACTGAGCACTTCTGAAAATCCTGCTTAAGGTATACTTGTATGCAGGTTATGTATTCTTCCGCCATATGTGTAATTAACATTGCCTTGGGTCTCAGGAATTTATTCATGGCTCGGTCAAGTGGAACTGTAGTATTATTATAACATTAAAAGTTTCACGAATTCGGTAGTTCTTGCACATATATTCATTTGAAAAACCCTAGAGCAAATTAAATAATTTCGGTATACACTAATGTTAACCTAAACATTTAATTCAACGTTAAGACACATAACTACTTTCCCCCCGTCGTTGCCAACTTTAATGGGAGCATATCAACAAGTGTTCCCATTTAATATTGTGCAGATAAAGGCAATGACATTTTTCAAAGGTTAATTTCAAAAGTGCTCACTTTACCGTTAACAGCAGTTATTTGATACGTGTAGAAATATGTATCACTACGACAGCTTGAATTTTACGTATTTGTTTATTGAGAAATTAAATGGTTTAAACGCTTATTAGTATTTCTCTGTTATAGATAGATATATGATACCGCGGAGTTTTTTTTTAGGTATTTTTATTCTACACAATTCTTTACTAGATGATATTGTTCCATCTTTAACGGTTTAGACAGCGTATTGCAAGAGAGAGCGCTGGCGGCAAACTTTTCCGACTTGATTCACTATTATCGTCACTGCTTATTCCTTATGTTACCTTAAGTAACGAAACATATACTAAAAAACTGGCCAGAGAACATAGCTATGAATTTAAAAAATAAACACGTAAATCGGATAAGTGGTTCTCGAGTGATAAGAGCACTAACAGACAGACAGACAGACAGACGTTGAGTTTTATATGTATAGATTCAACTTGGAGACATTGTTTACAAGTACTAAGTACGTCTTCTCATAAAAAATAACCAGACTGCCCAATTTTTGCGTAATGGCATATCAAAATCACCATTTTAGTAATTTTGGGATTTACAAATAAGACAAATTATCTCACCTAGCGAAATTAAATAATTCACACTGAAATAATATACCACGAGTTACTTCATGAAATATCAAAATCAACCTATGAAATGTTTTCGCCATTTTTAAAAATTGCTGAAATTGACGCAATTTTTTNCTTCATGAAATATCAAAATCAACCTATGAAATGTTTTCGCCATTTTTAAAAATTGCTGAAATTGACGCAATTTTTTGCAAAATTTTTATTTGTATTGGTGTATACATGTAGAATTTTCTGTAAATATTTTCGTGTATTATATTTCTACATATCAGAAACACTAGAATTGTGGTTTTTGCATGATGTAATGCAAAAACTGTGTAATTTAAATTGTTTTTATGGGAAGGAAAAGTACTTACGAGTAATGTCTACAAGCTGAACGGAATTTCGTACAAACATAAAATAATGAAATTTCTTGGCGAGCAGCAATCAGATACGTTGCTCGTACCATGTAAATATGGTATCGTAGATTTAAATAGCACCAGGATTATCTATTGAGGTCACGGCTGCGATGATATGCATATCATGTAGTTACGACAAATTACCACTATATTTTTAGACGCTCAGAAAATTCGCGAATTTGTTTGAGGGCAGGTTCAACTTCAATCAAATGTAAATTCGAGTCTGTGCTTCTATTGGACTACAGCTTGTTGGATGCGCGAGTTTCGACAAATAACGAGCCCGCGGAGAGAAAAGTACCGAATCGCTTGCAATTTGGTCTGGGGTAACATTTGAGCAGTTGCTATCAGCAGCTAACTGGGACTCGAATACACAAATTACTGTGGAGTACGGCTTACTGCCGACTGAAGTGAAGTGGAGAGATTTGGGCGACTCTTAACATCGAGGTCTTGAGAGCCGACGAGTGTGAAATGAGGTGATTGTGGAGCAGCGCCAGAATGCAAGGGAGAGGGAAACGGGAGACCCCCGAGAAAACCTGCCGACCAGTGGGCCTCGTCGGCCACTATTTCCGCATGCGAAAATCCGGGAGCGACCTCGCCTAGATGGGAGGCGAGTAGTCTGACCACTACACCACCTCGGCCCCAATAAGATGCGTCTCAGAGCAAATCCTATACGCCTTTGAGTACTTCCACATTGTACAGTCGCGCGGGTCCATATTGCCTTGTAGTTTATAAGTTTGGGAAGCCACGCTTGACACTGTTATGTTTATAAAGTTGATTGACAGCAATCCTGACGTCTCAGTCATGTCATAGGAAAGTTATATGGACAGGAACGTAAGGGTTCTAGGAATCGTCCCGGGCGATGCCGATGGTTGGCGGGTTTTCTCGGGGTTCTCCCGTTTCCCCAGTAACCTGCATTCCGGCGCATGGTCCGTACTCGCCTCGTTTCACTCCCGTCTGCTCTCAATACTACGATGTTAAGAGCCGCCCAAATCTTCCCACTACACTTCCTCTCACGTACGGTTGCAATGTATTTTTGAACTTCGCATTTATTTCTTTGTTTTTTCGTTCATTGAATTATTTTTTTTCCATCTCAGTCTACCGAGTGAGGTGGCGCAGTGGTCAAGCTTTGGGGACGAATCTGGAAGGACGTGGGATCGAATCCCGGTCCGGCTATCCTGATCTCAGTTTTCACGTGATTTCCCGCAATCACTCTAGGCGGATACTGGGGTTGTTCCACACTACAGGTCATGGCCGATTCTTTCCCCGTTCCTCATTCTCTGAGCAACTTGCTCCGTATTATCTAATGAAGTCGCCGTCTTTCAGCCATCTAGACCTTTATCTCTAAGGGAACGTCGTAGAATGGTTTTAATGAAATCTACGGCAAGAATTACTAAAGGTGTTGGTGCAGATAAACTGTCACAAAGGTTTTTTTTTTTNTGGTTTTAATGAAATCTACGGCAAGAATTACTAAAGGTGTTGGTGCAGATAAACTGTCACAAAGGTTTTTTTTTTATATGCTGCGAGTTTTTGGGGACTTGGTGACTGCACCGCATGAACTCCAGTCCTGAGCTGAGGCTCNTTTTTTTTTTATATGCTGCGAGTTTTTGGGGACTTGGTGACTGCACCGCATGAACTCCAGTCCTGAGCTGAGGCTCGGCGGCGCACAGCAGATCTTGTCGGACGGGGAAGTGTGGGCGGGTGGAGGTCATCCCACTTCAAGACTTGACCCTGCAGAAGGGGATGCGTTCCGACCGCACTCGCTAGAAGGGAAGGTGTGGTCCCAGCCTTAGGTCGAAATCGTTTCAAAGGACACGTGCATGGCGGTCGAGCAGGATCGTCTCGTGCCATCGCCGCAACTGTACAGTGCACCAACGAACCATAGAGAGAGCACTGGCAGATGTATGTTGGACAATCACGGAATTCTAAATATCATACGTATATGCGTACAGGATGTCCTGGAACGCACGCATTCGTGAATAGTGAGCGAAACTGGACACGAAAACGTTAGTGGTGAATTGACGCACGATAACATTTTTTCGTGCAGTGTGTGGCAACGCAGCACGGAGTTGGTCCCTTCTTGCGCTCCACTCATANACATTTTTTCGTGCAGTGTGTGGCAACGCAGCACGGAGTTGGTCCCTTCTTGCGCTCCACTCATATCGTGCTACCACTGTTCTGACCATCATATTATGGGCGCGGGTTCAAATCCCCGTCAGTTCGGACATTTTCCTGGCACTCAACTTCAACTGCAGATAAGAGCGCAACGCAACACTTGACACGACATTAACCGTGATAAATGGGATTCGAGTACTTGTTGATTTCACGTCCTGGTATTCTTATGTGTGTTACGTATACTATACTTTGCTAAAACGAAACAGGTAAGACAGAAGAACATAAATCTCCTCAATACCAACGACCTTGCGACACCAACTTGTATCATCCTTGTCAACATCGTAATTAACACTAATAACATTACGATACACCTGACACACACACACACACAGACACACTACAGTGATCAAATCAGTCCTTATAAAATCTAACTAACGGTAAGAGAGTGTCCTTAGGGAAAACGTCCAACATGCAACGAGGACGTTATCAAAAAATAAGACATTATTACCCAAACAAGGTGTATCGTAATGCTATTAGTGTTAATTACGATGTTGACAAGGATGATACAAGTTGGTGTCGCAAGGTCGTTAGTGTTGAAGAGAAGTTATGTTCTTCTGTCCTACCTGTTTCGTTTTGGACTTCCAGGTATAACAGCTAAACCAGGAACTGGTATTTTGGAAAATTTTGTTTTTTCCGTAAGCATCACAATGCTCCGAATCCTTCTTTTACTAATTTGTCTGCATTTGATCTCCGTGAGGTTACATGTTGGAAGACTTTGCCTTTACACGAAAGTGTTTATAATCAGTCTTCCCGGCCAGTCCGAACATTTTAGCAAGAACAGTGGTAGTATGATATCAGTGCGGCGCAAGAGAGGACTAGCTTCATGCTGTGTTGCCACATTGTGCACGAAAAAATGTGATCCTACGCCTTTTTGCCAGTAAATTTCGTCTCCAATTTCGCTCAGGATTCACGTGGTGTATGTCCTTATGCGCGCGTTCTGCAACATCCTGTTTACGTAACTTTGCAAAATTTAATTTCAATTCTTCTCGGGAAACGTTCCTCACATCTGGAGAAAGAAAAAAAAAATATTTTATGAACATAGGTTCGTAAACGCTTCGTCTCTTTACTACAGCTCGTAATGCATAACGTACAGCGTATGTTATTGTGGAATGGCTGGATCATGTTATTGTGGAATGCCATAGTAGCGTTCGTTTACGTGATGCACGACACCGCACACCACGACACTACACCATAAACCATTAAGAACTGCACGGACGTGTATGAAAGGTTTATCTTCGGTACATTACAGACTAAAGGAAGTGTTCAAAATGCTCTCCATCCGCACGAACACCTGCATCAACCCGCCTTTGCATGGACTCCCGGGTGCGTTGATGAATCCCTGGAGAACTCCTGATTGTTCGCATCCCGCCACAACCCGGTTTACAAATGGTGTCCACATCGTCCACTGTGGTTGCATAAACAAGTGCCTTTAAATGTCACCGCAAATGAAAGTCTAGTGGATTCACATCAGGACTCCTCGGAGGCCGGTATGGGGCCGCCAATTACAGCTTCGATGGCATTCCACAGCANAATAACTAATCAAAGCTCAAATTTCGCAATTAAGTTCTACTCAATGTAAATGAGGTATTTTCTATAAACTAAATTATGATCATCCTAGATACACTTTCCAGTGCATCTACTATGTTACAACTTATCTCAAATATATTGAGAGTGACGGGCGATATGTATTTATTTTAGAGCTAAAATCAAAAAATCAACATAAATAAAATTACAAACAAATCCACCTCCATTCGAAATTTCAAATCTAAATCCATATATTGAAATAATATTGTAATTCACCTAAACTTAAATATTAAATGCACCTTGGCCTAAAATAAATTAAAATAAAAAACTAGTAAATTAAAATATTGTAAAATAAACTGATAACGGTGGTATACATACTGATTACAAATTAAGGAAAGATCAATCGGGGACTATCGATTAATAGGCAAATTCCTCTGAATAGGCTAAAATACCGCCAAATTCTTTAGGTTTAAAGAACATAACTATACTACCCTGGTCACATGCATATTTTTCCCTTCCTCCAGACGCGAAGAAAGTTTCCCGGAAGTATTGACATGCAAGTTTGCAACATTATGTAAACAGGTTATCCCAGATTTTCGCGAAAATATTTCGCGTTTAGCTATGCGTTAAAATATCAGATGAAATCCACTGTCGTGATATTATAATTCGTTTGCAACGGGTCTTATGTGGGCGAATCTGAGATTTAAAAACTAAAAGTCTTCTCGTAAAGACGCGTGGTCATTAAGCAAAATGAAACTCGCGGGTATTTATTGTATTCCAGCCTATACGGGACTCTTATCCCGAAAATCACGTGTTCTTATTTATTTTCAAAGAATCTAGGACGAGAACAATTAGGACTATTGTTAGAAGATAGACTGTGGTGAATATTGTAAAAGGGGAAAAGAAATCTGCGAATCCGTAGTTGGTTTGTTACTACACGGCCCTGGTGGCGGTAGACATAGCTAGGCTGCCCGTCCGTCTGATGTCAGCCATCTCTCTGTAACGTAGAAAAAGAATTGGTGTTACAGGCAGAGTGGCGAATAAGGGAGGGGTGTGCTGCGGTGATGTAATTTAAATAAAATTACAATTTCGTGACCACATCTCGTAAGTAGAATAGGGCCGAATCATGTTCTACCGGGTTTGAGGCAAAACTGGAGCATAATACTCTGAAGAGCCAAAAAAAAAACTGGTATAGACGTGCGTATCCAAATAACAGAGGTATGGAACCAATCAAAGTAACGCGATGCGGTCGGCAGCTAGATCGGTTACTGCTGCTACAATGGCAGGTTATCAAGATTTAAGTGAGTTTGAACGTGGTGTTATAGTCGGCGCACGATATATGGGACATAGCATCTCCGAGGTAGCGATAACAT
>NQII01001247.1:43892-60624 GCA_002778355.1 Clitarchus hookeri
GAAAACCCGCCGGCCAGCGGCGTCGTCCGCCGGTGATATGAACCAGTTATAACGTAGAGCAGTAGCACGATTTACAAATAAGTAGAGACCTGAAAAATTCGCAGTTTCATCTCAGGACAAGCTAGAACTCAAAACCTCGTACGTTTGTATTGCGTATCCTATTGGCCCACCAGTTAGTTTACACCTCATGAACAACTCTGAGCCAATAACAAACATACAACAAAATACAGACCCAGTCACCGTCTTCCGCTAATACAACACGCAACCAATTAACATTGACATTTGCGTGATTTTGCATACGACAATGGAGTATAACCTGCAGGTCATTGAACTCGCGAATTTTTCAGGTCTCTACCAATAAGTTAACCACAGGGAAGATTACAGGACACTGAGCATCGTGGAGTACAGTGACAGCCAAATATAACCTTCCTTTGCAACATGTACACAATTCTGTACAATGGGCATGGAAGGGTTAGCCGTGAACAGTATATAGGTGTAGGTGGGGGTTTGCTGACCCGGAGTTTCAGATGAGAGAGACTCTCGGCTCCGCGGCTTCCTAATACGGCGGTATCTCTCGTGCGCCGGTTCACGCCAAGTTGACCTCTACAGGCGTGCCTGTCCCCTGAGGGCCCACCTCCATACCAGCAGGCGCCTGCACTCCGCGACCGCACAACAGAGCAGCCAACCGTACAGAAGCGAAACCGCGCGGCGTTGCGGGTATAGTTCATTTCATATAAGAAGGCCACATTCTGACAGTCAGTGAGTGGCAAATGACATATTCAAAACAAACAACGTGCCATTTACAAAATCCTGCGTCAGCTGATGCACGAACGAACAAAGATAATATGACGTTGGCTATTCTGAGTGCACTGCCAACGGACATAACACAAGATGAAAATGCGCGATAAGAAAAAGTTCCAAGGTTAATTAATCCGTTATATTTTACGGGGTCATAAAACAGCGGTTTTTAGTGTTACAAACTAAACTTCCTGATAAAGCAGTAATGTATAGGTGGACACACCAATTGATGGCGAATGGATACATAAACGAAAAGGCGCGGCGATCGTCAACTGTCAAGATTGTGGCCTTCTTATATGGTACATAGTATAACAAGACTTAGGCTGCTGCCTGGTTTAAAAGCAGCGAGAATTTGGTATAGGTAGAGACGTGCGAAATACGCGTTGTTATTTAAGGACATGCTGAACTGCAAGTTACTGTGCGTTTGACCGACTTCAGTGATTGGCCGGAAGTATGTCTGGCACGCCTCGGAGAACTCTTGAGCCAGTAATATTAGTTCAGTGGTGGAGTGGCCAATCTCTATAAAGGAGATCAAGCAGGTAGTTGACGTTCATTAAGGTGCAGCGGCCAATGAAACCACGGACTGTGAGCACTTGTCTATAAGGCAGTGGAGTCTATCCTATCGTCGAACGATAACGCATATTTTGCATGTATCTAGGCATAAGGAAATACATGTTAATGAAATGAGATTTTTGAAGCCAATTTTGAAGATATAAACTTGAAACTAAAACCGAAAATTGTGATAAAATATACTCTCAAGCTCTGTATCGAGGCAAATATAACAATTTGTTTTGCGGTAATTTTTTATTTAATTATAAAATGTTCTGATCTTTCCAGTAAACAGGCTCTACATTAATAAAAACAAATGGCCTTAACAGCAAAGAAACTCGTATTTTTCTGCTCAAAATAGTCCTAGGTGGTATATATCTATATTTAACAGGAACGCCATAAACCCGAATTTCATTATCATGTATTTCCTTATATCAAATTCTAACTGCTTTCAAACCAGGCAACAGGTTTTACGGCCCGAATGCCGGCATACCCTCCATCCTCCCGCACTGCAACTGTACTCTAATGAGTAAGGCAGTGCACGGCACTTTCTCCTCTTCTTTCTTCGGGCCATGACTTATCTTTGTGCAGTACACGGTATTCTACCGGGTTTCTCAGTCAAACCTGTCCTCCTTACCAATTAGAGATATTCCGACTTATTACTTTAAAGCCTTTACCCAAATACCCCTTCATGGATCCTCGGAAAGCTCTTCTCGCCATTTATCATACTCCTCAAGCATTTCACCTATTGTTGTGGCGAAATGTTGCCATAACTTGTGAAGAGCTTTGTCTCCCATGACATTTCCCAACCTTAAGTCAATGCCCTTTCTTTATGCAATTCCTTGGAGCCATTCCCTTATATCTTCTGTCTTCAAACAATTCATGATTACATGCTCCATTGTGTCATCAACTACACAAACGTCACACAGCAGAGATTGCAACCAAACGGAATCTACCAAGTTTCTCCTTGTAGTTGCCATGTCCCGTAAATAGCTGTGCACTATAGTGGTTCATGGCAGTCCACTGGGACTTCATACTTTCTTGCACATCTGGAAGCAACTCAAAGGTAACTCTTCCCTTTTCTGATCTCGACCATCTATCTTGCCATTCCCTAGCAACTTCAATAAACATATCTTGTTTTTCTTCCTTACTTAGCCCTCTGTTCCGTGCTCTCTCCGCCATGATACCACGAACTTTGACCAATAGGTCAACTGGCAACACCCCCGCCAATACTGGAAGTGCATCATTGGATACTGTCCTGTATGCCCTCGTTACTGTCAGCAGTGCCGCCCTCTGAGCACTAACCAATTGAATTTTATGCCTTTCCAATTGAGCCCTGTTATACCATATAACAGCTCCATTGCAATAATAGCTTCAAACACTGCTCTATAAATTGTCTTCAAAGTGCTGAAACTTAATCTCCAACTGGTATTACCAATGCTTTTCAATTGTTGGAACACAACAATTGCCTTTCTAGAAACATATTCAATATGTTTCNCCAACTGGTATTACCAATGCTTTTCAATTGTTGGAACACAACAATTGCCTTTCTAGAAACATATTCAATATGTTTCAGGTAACTGTTCTTACAATCCAAAATGACTCCCGGATATTTCATCTCGCTCTCATGCTGCACAGCTTCCACCGCCAAAACGCACAGTGGGTGGCCTGCCTAAACTTCCTTTCAACAACATGGTCTTTGTTTTCGCAGCGGAGAACTTTATCTTGACTTTATCCGCCCATTTCTTGACCTTTTCCATGATATCAGCAGCTTTTACCTCCAGTTCTCTTCTAGCTCCTCCAGATATTAGTATCAGTCCGTCATTAAGCACAGCCAAAAACCCTGCAACCCGGTGGGAAATCCAATTCCAAAAATCCGTCGAAGAGGATGTTCCATAGAATGGAAATAACTGGCCCTAGTTACGTGGCACTGATTATCAGTTACGCGATTTTCACTGTTCTCGCTGATTTGGCTCAGTTCTCACTGTTTCAAGTTTAAAGTGTGGAGTTCGATGTACACGCCAGAATTTAGCTTCTGTTTCCTTAAATATTCTGAGGCACCGTTCTCAATTCCTGCGCAGTATACCCGTCTGTCATTCAGCTGCCTCGAAACGTCCATCGCGGTCAGATGGCTAGAGACGCTCAAAAATAGCGAGAATTTTACAGCCAACGTATCTTCAATAACACTGTAGCTAGTTTATATTTTCGTGATTGCGTGATCAAGTTTTTTTTTCGGCAAAATTGTTTTCANTCTTCAATAACACTGTAGCTAGTTTATATTTTCGTGATTGCGTGATCAAGTTTTTTTTTCGGCAAAATTGTTTTCCATCCTATCACAATATTTCTGCTTTAGAGTAACAGAATCCTCATTCACCCAATGAAAAGGGATAGCAGCCTCATACATCCGTGACGGCTAATAATNTCTTCAATAACACTGTAGCTAGTTTATATTTTCGTGATTGCGTGATCAAGTTTTTTTTTCGGCAAAATTGTTTTCAGCCCTATCACAATATTTTTGCTTTAGAGTAACAGAATCCTCATTCACCCAATGAAAAGGGATAGCAGCCTCATACATCCGTGACGGCTAATAATGAAATAAAACTGTTGGATATGTGTACGGTACCTTTAATCCTAGCAAACAGTTAATTTATTCCGCGATAAACCATTGTCACTACAGACTTTCCTTCGGTGTTGAAAACCCACTTATATCCCAATAAATTAGTAAATTCTTTTTATTTGCTTGTTAAATGTATTGTTTGCCCGAATTGAGATTTATATTTTATCCTGCCAAAATATTCACGTTTGAATTTATTTTGTAACAATTATGCACTCTCATTAATTACGTTATTATGTGCAAACTGTAAAAAAAAATACAATTGTAGGTAGTGCATAATACACTGTTAAAAATATCTCTAAATTTACGGAAAAGTTTGTGGAGGTGTAAATTTAATTTACGGAAAGGCACTCCGTAATGACGAATAACGTAAATGAGCTACATAATTTTAAAATACAGAAGCTCTCTGTATTCTTATGGCTTAGATTTTGGGACACGAACAATGCCGATGTTACCGGAATCGTATAAAATCCCATCTTCTCAATATTACTTCGTGTGCAACAGTAGTAGGCGAGTGGCGAACCACTCATGAGTGCCAATTCGTTGATTCTTGTTCAAATTCCGCTACAGGACAAAACCTTGTGTATACACAGAGAAACATGCACANTCACGTTTGAATTTATTTTGTAACAATTATGCACTCTCATTAATTACGTTATTATGTGCAAACTGTAAAAAAAAATACAATTGTAGGTAGTGCATAATACACTGTTAAAAATATCTCTAAATTTACGGAAAATTTTGTGGAGGTGTAAATTTAATTTACGGAAAGGCACTCCGTAATGACGAATAACGTAAATGAGCTACATAATTATAAAATACAGAAGCTCTCTGTATTCTTATGGCTTAGATTTTGGGACACAAACAATGCCGATGTTACCGGAATCGTATAAAATCCCATCTTCTCAATATTACTTCGTGTGCAACAATAGTAGGCGAGTGGCGAACCACTCATGCTCACGGTTAAGCAACTAAGAACAAGTTTAAGGCGATGTCCTGTTTTGCTTGTGTATACACAGAGAAACATGCACATAACGTAATAAAATTATTTTTTAGTAACCTGCTCGTTTTATAAACCGCAAATAAAACCAACTAACAAGCGCCCTAACACGACTTGAAACTAAGAGAGGTGCATGTATCATTCTACTTTAATCCCATATTTACAACAATGCTTCATGTAAGAGCGCGATAGGTGAGTGGATAATTTTTCTCGATTTCAAATCCCGTTACCGGGCAATATTTTTAAAACTATTTTATAGTCATTTTTTATATGCAGTAATACACCCACATAAAGAAAGTAAAACTTTTTTCGTTATCCCTTTTATAAAGAGCAGATTAAAAATAACAAACTTACAAATTCATGGACACGTTCCGTGAATTCACGGAGAATTATGTGAAATTTACGGAGAGAACGTTATTGAAAGAAAAAAAAAAACCAAGAAGAGTCCGTAATTTTACGCAGATGTCCGGATAATTTGTAACCTGTACTTTCCGTAATTTTACGACCATTTTTTTCTAACAGCGGACCTAGTTACAAAACAAAATTATTACTTAATATTTTGGTAGGGATTTGTGGACCACATACAAACGTTTACAAACAAATAAACAGGATTTCTTCATTTACCGCCAGCTTAGGTCTCTTTGAAACACCATCGCACCTTGCGGTAGGTAACTTTCCCTATTTCAAACTCTCCCATTAGGAATCTATTTTCTTCCTTACGTGAGTATAGATAACCTTACGGCTTGACCAGCTCTGCCCTAACTTCAGGGATGCAGCGAAGTTCAACGACCTCGAGCCGCGAGCCGGTGGATATCAGTTTCAGATATCGTAACTCCCGCTGACGTCATTGAAACAACTGGCCATCGACTGCGTTATTATGTGAAGGCGTTCTTTGCGCGATTCCAACAGCGGAAATTACGNTCGACTGCGTTATTATGTGAAGGCGTTCTTTGCGCGATTCCAACAGCGGAAATTACGGAAACGTTCGAGGACGTGTGATTGCTACATAGCAAAGGGTATGTGTTGGGTGGGGGAGGGGGAGACGCTCACTTTTCTTCTTTAACCATTGGTTTCCAAACGGAACAACATTTGAGTAGGTGAAATGCTCAGCTTTGCTTCCAGTACAGCGACAACGATAAACGTTAGACGTGTGTTACAAACTTGCCAAGCCAANGGAAACGTTCGAGGACGTGTGATTGCTACATAGCAAAGGGTATGTGTTGGGTGGGGGAGGGGGAGACGCTCACTTCATCTTCTACCATTGGGTTCCAAACGGAACAACATTTGAGTACGTGAAATGCTCAGCTTTGCTTCCAGTACAGCGACAACGATAAACGTTAGACGTGTGTTACAAACTTGCCAAGCCAANGTGAAATGCTCAGCTTTGCTTCCAGTACAGCGACAACGATAAACGTTAGACGTGTGTTACAAACTTGCCAAGCCAATACATGCATTAAATGACAGAAAACATGCAGCCGTGAATTAATTTTGCGGTCGGTAACGACAAACGATAGTTTGAAAGTGTAATGAGACCGTACATAAGTAGNTGCAGCCGTGAATTAATTTTGCGGTCGGTAACGACAAACGATAGTTTGAAAGTGTAATGAGACCGTACATAAGTAAGCACGGTGAAGCTTGACTTCTTCACACCCTGCCATCGAAGTTCAGTGCACAATCAGCACGTCTCCCTGGCACCTGTTCATGCGCTGGTGTATCGTAGAAATGCCTTAAAATGATTACCGTATGAAATTAAGGGCCCCGCCTGCCTTCATAGTTCCTTCTCCTATTTTGGCCGAGAAGCGCGGGGGCTATAAGGGTCACACTGGCACGCGCTACAAGAGCGCCATCGCCGCTACGCGCAGGANGGGTCACACTGGCACGCGCTACAAGAGCGCCATCGCCGCTACGCGCAGGACTCTGAACTGACGTGCAGTGTTCTCGTACTGCTGCGTCTACCTATGGGACTTTCAGCGGCGACCCTGTCATTTTATTGATGGCAAGTCTGTAGCAAAGTTCAATACAGGCTCCTATCGTAGTTTGGCTCGTGTCCGGCTAGTGTGTTTTAAGATACGGCTGTCTGGGAAAGCAGTTTTTAACTACAGGGTTATTCTAAAATCATGGGGCAAACATTGAGGGGTGGTAGAGCTCACTAAAACTAACAATTATTGTATAGGAATATATGGGTGGGAGTGACGCGTTGAGGCACAAACACAAAAATAACACATGAAATGCAACACATTGTTTATTTACAACGTCGCCGCTAAATGCCTTTTTACAGCAATGTTTATAATAATTGCTCAAAATTGCTACCACCGACAGTAATGCAAGCTTGGTAGCGTCGGTGGAGTGATTGGCGAACAGATTCAAATACGCCGGGTATTTCACGCACGCGTGCAGCCGCACAGGATAGTCGAGCGACGAGGTCTTCAATGGAATCAACTGGAGTCTCGTAAATGAGGGCTTTCAAATGCCGCCATAGGAACAAATCGAGACTCGATAAATCTGGCGATCGTGGTGGTCGTTAATGTGTTGTGTTTTTGTGTTTGTGCCTCAACGCGTCACTCCCGCCCATATATTCCTATACAATAATTGTTGGTTTTATTGAGTTCTACTACCCCTCAAAGTTTGTCCCGTGATTTTAGAATCATCCTATATATTGGAGGGATCTAAAATAATATTTACAGCATGTGTGGTAACTTTTAAGTACTATTCCTTCCTCGTCTGGGGTGTGATGTGTTTTCGTGGGTTAACATGCTGCGATCTCTTTTCATAGTTTCGTAAAAACAAAAACCAGGATCTCAAACACACTGCAGCGCATTCCAAGAGCCAGGCAGGCAAAACCCTTAATCCGTTCTCTCCGGAATTAATTTACAATGAGAGGCTCGTAGACTTCAACAAATCAGGTTTATCACGAGGACGATGCTCAAAGCACTGGCCGCTGATTCGTTGTCGCGTTACATTCGCGTACGACATTTCCTTTATCGCGGACACGTGGAAACGAACGCGATAAGTCGAAACGTTCTAACACGTTCAAGGTCGATGGGCGTGAGACAGGAGAGTTAGAGTGAGCGAGTGAAGAGATTTTGGGCGGCTCTTATCAGCGAGGTCTTAAGAGCCGATGAGGTTGATTGAGGTGAGTATGGAGCGGCGTTTGAATGAAAGCTGGTGGGGGACGGGAGATCCCCGAGAAAACCCGCCGACCAGCGGCATCGTCCGGCAAGACTCCCACTTGCGAAAATCCGGGAGTTACCCAGCCGGGGATTGAACCCGGTTTTCCTTGGTGGCAGGCGAGCAGGCTTGGAGAGTTAGAGTTATATCAGTAAGAGCATATGTGATAAAACCATGCTCAAATATTTTTAATATTATAAATACTTTATGCAACGTTCACCTGTAAGTATCGCTGTATTTACGTACATGGCTCCAACAAACACGACAGGACACGTGCGATACGACATTTAAAACAGAACAACCAGTCAAAAAAGGAACTTCTGACTTTAGGACGGCCAAAAATGTCGCACGATAGGCAGTTGTGGATTAGCAACTACTTCAATGGCATACCTTCGTGTAGCACTGCAAACAGAGTGTAAGTATCGTGTTTCAAAACGAAACAAATTAAGGCGGTCGCCTAGTGAGGGGTACGTTTCCTCCTCTTCGCATATGTTTTCCACACTATTTCGCACCGTCTTCTCGATATCGATAGCATCGAATACTGCCAAGTTTTGGTATTGAACGCTCTCTTATCAGTGCCTTCGTCGAACGGCTCTGTTTTCACATAATCGCGTTCCAACCGAATGTTGAATTTCATGGGCCCACGCTTCTCGATTTCTCTGGTGAGCTGTCTTAGGTATATTTTTCTCAGTAGATGTAAAAAAAAAAGTACAAGTAACTTTCGCTGACCCACTCTCGTTTCGAGTGGTATATGTTTTCAAATTACATCGGAACGCCGTTTCATCTTCCACGAACCATTGGCTTTANACATCGGAACGCCGTTTCATCTTCCACGAACCATTGGCTTTAGCCATTCCAGAACCTGCGACGATTTTCGGTCGCGAAGTTTGCGCAGGGGCCTGAACTGGAGCTACGGGCTGTTGGGGAGAGTCGCTGAGTCGTGGGCGTTTGTCAGGAGGAGGTGCCAGTCCACAACAGGGTGCAGGTCAAAGGTCAAGTTCAAGGTCACGCTGACCCAACATGGCGGTTGGGTGACGTCACAACATGTCGGCCGGCCGGTGCCAGGTGCCTGTTTTGCCACATTTAAAATACACTGTCCCAGACTCCCCGTAATCATTCTACTCACGTAGCTCAAAATTTTAATTGAAAGTTACCTTTCGGAACACTGCGCACCTAGCGACGGAAATTTTCCCGGTGCCAAACTCTCCCATAGTAAATCTCGTTTTGTTGCGAACCTATAGTAGAAATAACCTTAACATAGTTGTTCCAGGTTCGCGGTTAGGTAAACACTTTTTAAATCAACATTTGCAAAAAATCAAATCCCCGCCTATAACTGCGCATGTTATTTAACAGACACGCGGGTACCCGCGCAGAAAGAAGTCTATTGACGTGGCAACAGTATTAATGTTTCTACAGCAGGAATTGTTTGCTACCGTCAGTAACTAATGTTGTTGTTAACGTAATATACTATTAAGTTTTAATGTTAATATAACACTAAGTACACTGGAGAGCCAAAAAAAACTAGTACAGGCGTGCGTATGCAACTAACAGAGGTATGGAACCATTCAGAGAAACGCGATGCTGTCGGCAGGCTGACGCCACAGGACTCGTGTGTAATGCTGCTCGCTTTGGAGTGGTCGGAAATGCACTCAGTCTCCCTGCTGGCTCCTGCCGCATGCACCGAGAATGTACAGTAGTGGGCAAGCACCAGGTTACCTCGCAACACTGCACCACACGCCACAGGACGTGTGTAATGCTGCTCGCTCGTGAGTGGTCGGAAATGCACTCAGTTACCCTAGGCTGTGCGGTGGATACTGGCTCATGCCGCGTGCACCGAGAATGTACAGTAGTGGGCAAGCAC
The DNA here is from genome assembly GCA_002778355.1 of Clitarchus hookeri. Classification (NCBI taxonomy): domain Eukaryota; kingdom Metazoa; phylum Arthropoda; class Insecta; order Phasmatodea; family Phasmatidae; genus Clitarchus; species Clitarchus hookeri. The sequence goes on from NQII01001247.1 coordinate 53,883, forward strand.
CAGCTTACCTCGCAACACTGCACCACACGCCACAGGACGTGTGTAATGCTGCTCGCTCGTGAGTGGTCGGAAATGCACTCAGTTACCCTAGGCTGTGCGGTGGATACTGGCTCATGCCGCGTGCACCGAGAATGTACAGCAGTGAGCAAGCACCAGCTTACCTCGCAACACTGCACCACACGCCGATGGATGAGCGCGTCAATGACTTCCCTACGCCTGTCTTCCGTCTGCGCCGCTCGCACACGCTGTAAATAGCCCGCGGCTATCGGAGGGCGCCTTCTACAAAGTATCGTTCCAGAGCATTTGCATGCGGAGGGAGTAGTCCCCTCTCCAGGATCACGTTCGGCACTTCGCCGTTGCCGGCGCGTCCGAGAGGATTTCCTTATATGACGTTGCGGCGATCGCTAAGAAGCCACGCTCCTGTGCCAGAGGAGGAGTCATTGATGGCTAACACGCACTTCCACCTGCATGCGTGACTCACGACTTACGCATCAGGCCGGCGTTCCGAGGCTATGCCCCGAGTGTAGAGTGTAGTTAGAGCCACCTATTGTTCTCGAAAAGATCTCAGGACTACTTGCACTCCAAAACACTAGAGCTCAGACACACTTTCGTGATTGGATGATTTTAACTGTCACGCATCGCGAATCACGAACACTCAGTGTCGGAGTTACCTCATTCTGATTGGCCCAGTCAGGTGAGGTACTGTCTCCCGACAAAGACACGTGGCCAATAACCAAAGAAGAACTGCACGTATGCCATAGCACATTGAAGGTATCAATTATGTATACATCCCTTACTTTTTCATTAATTTTTTAATTTAAATGAAAAAAANCCATAGCACATTGAAGGTATCAATTATGTATACATCCCTTACTTTTTCATTAATTTTTTAATTTAAATGAAAAAAAGTAAGGAATTAACTGTATATAATAATTTATATTCAATTTATTTATCTTATCTTATTTAGTATTATTATATATATATTATTGTNGCCATAGCACATTGAAGGTATCAATTATGTATACATCCCTTACTTTTTCATTAATTTTTTAATTTAAATGAAAAAAGTAAGGAATTAACTGTATATAATAATTTATATTCAATTTATTTATCTTATCTTATGTTAGTATTATTAGATATATATATTATTATATAAATAATTTATATTACAATATTTAATCTATTAATTTATAATTATTAATTTATTATAATAATATAAAATAAATATGTTATTTATATTAAAATCTTATTATACTTGAAGCCTAATAGTGGCCTTCAATTAAATTTTTTCGCGAAAAACAGGCGGCCCTAAGTATATGCCATTCGCGGTTTCTTCACACTTTTTTAATCAAACCGTGGAAAAATCACACCATGAATAACGTGCTTGGTTGTTCCCTGCACATGCCATGTGTCACAAGTGTTTGATGCTGGTTTTAACATAACAATATTTTATTTTTGGTTCAATTGAATTTTTACTTATATTTTTTTTACCTATAAGTTAAAAAAAATCTCATTTATAATTTTACTAACAAATTTAAAAACAGCGAGAAATATGTGTGTTCGTAATGCCTAGTAAGAAATAGTTCTTATGAAAGATATTATTTCACTGAGTGCGCAATAATGTGGTGCATTGTCCCTCTAGTGTAATCTTCTATATCGAGTTAAGCTTTGTTTGCATGAGGCAAAGTTCCCGGTGGAACCGGCGCTTTCCTCACCAAACCTCCCCTCCTGGTGGCCGATACCTATCAAAAGGCCATACCAGGAACGCTTCTTTCTACTGTACAACTCCCGCAAACAAAAGCTAGATCAGCTCTTTTGTTTCGCAGGGCGCCAACGGGAACTTTGAATTTCGAGTCCGCCATACTGGTCCGAAAAGAATTTAAAAACACAAAAGCTAAATACTTACAAGACAATACATTTAAACACTACCGCGCTCGCGCTTGTCCTACACACGAAAAGTTAAGTACGAAGGCATTCCCTTAGCACATTCTCGGCCCAGTGCGACCAGGCTGTGTCGGACTAAGATTTGGGAAACAGCTGGTANATTCCCTTAGCACATTCTCGGCCCAGTGCGACCAGGCTGTGTCGGACTAAGATTTGGGAAACAGCTGGTAGCCAGCCAGCATGAGGTAGAGGAATACCCTCGAATAATAACTTAAGTAGTTCTTCAGAAAAGTGTGAAGTAACCGTGAAGGGCGCCTACATCAAAATAGAAAACAGCCGAGCAAAGCTAAAGTAAATGTGGTTGTGTGACGAGCATGACGTACATAGCATGATGTGTTTACAAATATGTACGGAACCAGTGTAAATTTCAAAAGAAATTAATCACTTCCACAACTTCTTTCATATTAAAAATAATAATTAGATATAGTAGCTTTACCTGCCATAACTAAACCATAAATATTCTGTCCAAAAATACAGAAGTTATACAAATTCAATTTCAAACAAAAAAAATGCAAACTTCATTACTCTTCATTTGTAATTGTCCCTTATGTGTCGGGGGGAGGGGGGATCTGAACGTTTAGACTGCTCGCCTCCCACCTAGGCGAACCGGGCTCAATCCCCGGCTGGGTAACTCCCGGATTTTCGCAAGTGGGAATCGTACCGGACGATGCCGCTGGTCGGTGGGTTTTCTCGGAGATTTCCCATCTCCCCAGCCCTTGCATTCCGGCGCCTTCCCCGAGGCAGACTCATTCCCCGGGGAATGATTGACAGCCGTGAGCTGGCTGGTGATACAACCCCTCCTCCTCCACCTGCTGGCGGAGCCGACGAGTTTAGATGATGTGCAAGAATATTCTGGGAACTAGGACCCTCGGCGCAACGCCGCGGCATTTAGAGAAATTTCTGGGCGATGGCCCACGACCCTATAAATATTTCAGTGGTCCAAGGGTCGGCAGTCTTGGTAGAAGCCTTCTCGCTGAGTGAAGTAACCTGGCGAAGTCGACAAGGGACGTTAGTGAAGAGGACGGACGACGACGGGAGTTTGCGAGGCGACGGCGGACGAGGTGTTAGTGAATATTTCCGCGAAGAAAGAGTGGCACTAGTTATCAGGACCGAGAGTGGTGGTGCAGTGGTGACTCACTGGACTCGCATTCCGGAGGATCCGGGTCCGCGGTGGAGAGGCAATCAATAAGCTATGCAAGGCGAGTATGCGAGAGGTATTGAGGAAGGCGCACATAGGCTACAATACCAACTACTGCGAGAGGAACTGATGCAAGAGCGCGTGGTGGTACGCTTTATGCGACACGCGCCTACAGACGCCTTGGAACTCGCATACGTGCGTTGCTGATGCAGCGCTATGCAAGTGCTGCTCATCCGTCATTCTCCTCGCGGCTAATGTCCCGTCGTCCCGTGCAGCTATGTACACTCCTGGACAATGAACGTGAGCAGCTGGTTAACACTTCCGGAAGCCGTGCCACGGAATGCTAGACGTGAAACAGCCGCTTATTTGGCGAACTGCAGACACACTGGCCAACAGCATGTTTGAACGCCAATCAGCGCCTGGTAACCTACTACCTTGCCTTTAGGAAACCTTCCGCAGAACGCAGTGGCCAATCAGACACAAGGCTCGTTCGTAAGCCTTGCGCAGCCAATCAGCGAATGGGTACGCTCAAATCGAAAGAACTGTCAAGCCATTTCACCTCGGTGTACGTAACTATAGGCGTAGTGAAATTTCTCGGAAAGTTTTAAGACTACTTATGTTTCAGAACAATGTCTTTATTGGCTGAATTACTGAATTACTTTATGACACGTGTAACCTTTCTGCACACGAATCACGCAGGAGCCACGCCGATGCTGCCGAATTCTGAGTGGCCCGGTCAAATATCAAAACTCCTTCTCAAGAAGACAGTAACCAATGGCAATAGACAAACTGCTGTTGGGTGCTTATATAGTATTGAAGTATATCCTGTACTCATATTTTTTCGCGAAAAATCACCAGCTCTACTTATCTACTCTGTGGTTCTGCCTAAGATTTTATTTTTATTAGGAGAAAACATCACTTTATTAATTCCCACATATTATTTATGTTACACAATTGCGTTAGTACTTCAGTTGCATCAACAGTCAGCCTGAGGAACTAATAAATTACTATTTTATTGCCACTTATCGTACTTCATACACTCTATAACTATTAATTAACATNAGCCTGAGGAACTAATAAATTACTATTTTATTGCCACTTATCGTACTTCATACACTCTATAACTATTAATTAACATTGCATAAATTAGTTTCGTGAATTTACAAATAAAAATCCCTGCGTTAAATTAATCACTTTATAACTCGAATTATTTTTTTTTAAGCGAACCTATAGATGTATTTAAATATTACCTCTTTCTTGCAGAATAAAATTCAGGGAACAAAACGGTTAATTAAAAATAATTATAATTTATGTGTCGTGTGGCTGCATCAAGTGTTGTGATTCTGGCTGAATGCATACCTTAAAATATCTTTGATGCTGAAGCAGAAGTAAAAATATCTATTTAACTCAACTGATATTTTAAGAGTTGTTACGAACGCTATTGTAAAATAGGAATTTCCGTATAACAATTCGGGATTCGATTCGTATCATCGTAATTCCAGAGGGGGGGAAGGGGGTATTTGTAACCCCAACATTGCATCCGGACTCCCTCGAAATCAACTGCTTCTACGCCCATGAGCTAGGGACAACTCATTTTCGCGAAAAGTTGCATGCAGTTTATATTTCGGTTTCCTGCGCACAACAAACCGTTTTTCCATTTATCGTTGTTAGGAACTTGTAAAATTCACGATATTACCTGTTGCACACTTGGCTTCGCCTTCTTGTATATATTCTGGACGATTTCATTAGTTTATTGAAGTCTGCTATAGTGAGAACTCGTTTTAAACATACTTTCCGAAGGAAAGAAAGTTTTATGAGATCACTTTCCTTTATGTGTGTGTGTGTTTCTGGGCGTGCGTGTGTCCCCCACCCCTCCTTTTTTTTTTCAATTTTTGAATGCGTGAACAGAATTTCACCAGACTCGTTACATATATAGTACTATGTAAGAACAGCTGAGACGTCAACGCCTACCTCCCATCTAAGCTTTTAAGAACTTCACTAAAATTTATTTGCACCCATGAAGAGTTGTTTCTGAATTTGTTGGACTTGATTTGTGAGTTCTGTAGTTCGTTGTTTCCTGTTGGTCCAAAACCTTTTAGGGCGCGTCAAACAACCTGTTGCCCAATGTAAAAACAATACGTTCGCGCAAAACTTAAAAATCAATTATGTTTTCAAAAAAAATAATGCTAATTTTTCAGCCGACCTCCCGTGGCGCAGTCGGTTGGTGCGGTGCACCGCTGGTCTGGGGTGCGGGAGGTTCTGGGTTCAAATCCTAGGTAAGACATGGATGTTGGTTTAAGTTAAGTCATCATAAGCTAGTTTGTAAGTCGCCCCAGGACAAACCCACAGGCATAACACCGGGGGACGTTAGTGAACCCTTTACAAATGCTAATTTTTTCAGGGCCGGGTGTTTTTTAAAGAAGATTTTGTGACATATGAATGGGCCAATCAGAATTGGGATACTCTGTGATGCGCGGGCAGGCGCGTAAGATGGGTAGTAGTTAAAAAAAATTAAAACCATCCAATTGTGAGAGCGGATCTCGGTGCGACTAGACAGGTACAATCTACAAGAACACAGGGTGTCCCCAGTCTTACGTGTGTGCTCGACATTCACAAACTTTCATTTCCAGAATAACCCGATTCCCATTGGCCGGCCAAGTTAGGAAATGCCACCTCGCGAATGTGAGCTGCCAACAGCAAACGGAAATATGCAGGTTTACTCGGAGGACATTTGAGTCCATAAACTGCACATAAATATATATTATTTATATTAACATCTTAAGTTTTAATGGCGAAGCTAAGGCAACAGCCTTATCGTACAATTAACGATTACAGCGTTATTATGCAAATTTATACGAACAGCATGGAAACTGATTACATGCTTTTTAAATCTGAAACAGTGAAATTAAGCCAAATCAGTGAAAATAGTGAAAATTGAGCGACTGAAAATCTGTGCCTGATAACGTGGTGGCTGAATTTCACTGATTTATTTGTGAATCCTACTGAATGTCGAGAATCCCACCGACATAAGTTACCTGTTCGCGGTGAATTTCTTTGATTTACCAATCGGCAGTAGCTTATCAACAGACCGTCAGTGATTGTTATTTCACTGAGTGGTATCACTAATACGGGCTCAGAGTGTGGTCTGATTAACAAATAAACTTCGACTAAATCACACGTAACTAGAATTTTCACTTACGAACAGCTGTAAATCTGAATTATCTGTCTGCTTGAATAATGCACACTATGATATATGTAATGCTTTATCTCTGGATGTGCGCAATTCGCCGTTTGTCTTCAAAGCCAGTTCGCACGCACTACATCAACGACTTAACCCCTTCACATATATTATCTCGAGTATACTCGTTCACGTTTGACGTGTTGCAGAATAGGCCTAAACTTGGTCAGTACTGTACCAGGTCAGAAGTTAGCACCAACACTGAAGCGTCTGTTTCCCGATAAATACAATTGGCTACCTATGGCACAATACAATGTTACTATACGTTCCTGCCTGTTCCCATAGTCCATTAGAAATTGTTCCCATAGGTTTCATCGTGTGAGTTATCGCGAGGAATTCGTACGTACTTGTCAGACAAACATTATCCTCTTTAGCAAAACCTGGAACGAAAAATTAATGCATAAGTTAATGAATTACACTGA
>NQII01001247.1:61058-82948 GCA_002778355.1 Clitarchus hookeri
TTTTTTTTGCTCTTCAGTGTAATATGGGACATTAATTTAAACTGGACAAGAAAGCTACGATTTAAAAAAAAAATTGAAATTTTTTTCGAAATTATAGAATGTCCTGTATTGTCACTTGCCGAGGCGTGATTCGTCGCTAGTTCGGTGACCGCAGGAACTGACGTGGGCAGCTTAGGAAAGTGAGCTGAATGCTCTCAGTGTAGCCAACACCAGCCAGCCAGTTTCTCGCAGCCCAGTGGGTCAGTTAACTGGTTCCGCTCTGCTATCCAACAGCGACGACGCCATAAATAAAGACCTGAGTGTCCATAACCGAGGTAGCCTCAACGAGGGATTTTTTAATACGTATCACGTGGCAAGCGGCAGACCGCGAAATAAAATCAACCCACTACAACAGGTCCGGTCGCTGTTCAGCTGGGTTGAAGGTGTCTCGCGCCCGGAGGTACCACGCGTGTCAGTGGCGTGCGGTGAAGTTTCGCAACGTTAGCTGATGCTTGCCCAGTGCTGTACACACTCGGCGCACGCGGCAGGAAGCAGTGGCCATAGCGGAGCCGGGAGAAACCTAATGTACTGCGGCCACTCACGAGAGAGCCGCGGGGCGCCCGTTACACACGTGACGTGACGTCAACTGCACTACTACGTTCAAAAGTGGCCCACGTGTAAACTAGCAATCGATCAGGTACGGCACTGAGCAAAAACACAGCTTACCTTGCAACAGTCCACCACACGCCGCCAATGCGTGGTCGATAATAGACAAGCGCGCCTTATGTTCAGTCGCATCTACGCGCAAGACAACGAAATCGCCAAGTCCTCTCTACCGTCTTCAGCCGCGGACCCTTGCATTTCGTGGTGTAATTATAAATATAAGTAGATGCCTGTTGCACGTTGCTACGCCACTTCAAATATTCCGTGCCGGAATTTCAGTACCGTGTGGTTAGGGACAAGCTGTCACAACATAAAATTTTCACGCCAGATTCTTTCAACTCCTTAAAATAATATCCCGAGTGTACTCGTTCACGCCTGACGTGTTGCAGAGCGGGTAAAATCATGGCCGGTGCTGTTAAAGTCTAGAAGCTTACGCCAATACGGAGAGAGCCTCTCCTCCTGGGCAATGATATTGGTTGCTGCTGACTCATCAACTTGCTTTATAACTGGATGCGAACTTGTGTCGTGGTTCTTACGTCATCGCAACGTCATTATCGCCGCCACGTTGGTCTGGAAAAGTTCGAAAGCTCTAATTTCCGTCAAAAATTTTAAAAATTAGGTGGTTTCTACTTTTTTTTTACGTTTGACGGGTTGAACCAATTATAATCGCGAATTAGAAAAATTGGCTGTTTCCGACATCACGAAACTTTAAAATGGCCAACAATTGCTGAACGCTTGATACGGTTGCGAAGATAATTAATTTATACGGAAGCTCTTTGAGCGTGAATGGTATTTGAAGTAATTAATTCCCAAGAATACCCTTTCAGTCTCTGTGTCTCCTGTATATACATGTTGCAGAGGCAGAAAACGAATGCCGGGAGTTGTACACTGCTAGAATCACGGTCCAATGCGGCCAGCTTCTTTTCCAGTGTAGTATGTGATTTGTGGAGATTTATACAGCTCTCGTTGGCGAGTGGTTTCCGCAATGTCTCCATAGAACCGAGCATCCGTTAAGTCAAACTGCATCTCCTAGCACCACGAAGGGGAACTCTCCCTGCCATATTGGATTATTGGATTTTCTAGCTTGTTTATTTTTTTAAAATAAAATTCCCGAAGTATCCTTATGCCCATATAGCTATTTATAGAAACCTGAAAAATTCGCGAGTTCAATGACCAGTAGGTTATACTCCATTGTCGTGTGCAAAATCACGCAAATGTCAATGTTGATTGGTTGCGTGTTGTATTAGCGGAAGACGGTGACTGGGACTGCATTTTACTGTGTGTTTATTATTGGCTCAGAGTTGTTCATGAGGTGTAAACTAACGGGTGGGCCAATAGCGTACGCAACANAAACCTGAAAAATTCGCGAGTTCAATGACCAGTAGGTTATACTCCATTGTCGTGTGTAAAATCACGCAAATGTCAATGTTGATTGGTTGCGTATTGTATTAGCGGAAGACGGTGACTGGGACTGCATTTTACTGTCTGTTTATTATTGGCTCAGAGTTGTTCATGAGGTGTAAACTAACGGGTGGGCCAATAGCATACGCAACACAAACGTACGAGGTTTTGAATTCTAGCTTGTCCCGAGATGAAACCGCGAATTTTTCAGGTCTCTAGCTATATACCATAGACAGCTGTAAAAAAAATAACGACTGAATTACGAACTCGGATTTGTCACAATATAGATTTTGTCAAATTTTGGCAGAATTAATATTACGGCGTAATTACATTTTTAAAAAAACATAGTCACTTCCTCTTGGAGCCGAGAGAGTGTGTAGGGAGGCTAGGAACTCAGTTCCGTCAGTCTGCTATCTGAATCAGTGATTTCAGTCAGTATAATTATTTTACTGAATATTCAGTTAATGATTACTGGCGAATCAGTGGACTGCACTGAGGTTACATGCCAGGCCAGTGCAAGTTCCTAGGACAAAGTAGAAATCACTGCTTGGTAGGTGAACACAGCAATTCGAATGATCAGTAGGATTGAGGAGATTTTGGGCGGCTATTAACAACGCACCGTTGAGAGCCGACGAGGGCGAAATAAGTTGAGAATGGAGCAACGCTGGAATGCGAAGGGAGAGGGGAAACTGAAGACCCNCAGCAATTCGAATGATCAGTAGGATTGAGGAGATTTTGGGCGGCTATTAACAACGCAGCGCTGAGAGCCGACGAGGGCGAAATAAGTTGAGAATGGAGCAACGCTGGAATGCGAAGGGAGAGGGGAAACTGAAGACCCCCGAGAAAACCCCGCTGACCAGCGGTATCGAGATTCCCGCTTGCGAACATCCGGGAGTGGCCCGGCCGGGGATTGAACCCGGTTCGCCTTGGTGGGAGGCGAGCAGGCTAACCGCTCAGCCACCGAGGCCCCTGTGATCATTAGAATTTCACTGATGCTAGTGGCGTGGTTTCAATAGATCAGCTGTGAAATTCGCTCATTTGGAGCAGTTTTAACTGTTTCGATTTCGGAGTTCAGGTACATTCGTAACTCAATCGCGGAGAAGTTTGCACGCGCTGTCATAACTTCCACTACAGAAATCGTGTTTTATGTCACATCATAACGAAACAAAGAGTGGATGAACATTAGAACGACACTAAATAGGTTGAGCCCTTTTCATGAACGTTTTTGTTTAGTAGTTATAATAACCATAAGCCAAAATTAAGCAAGATTTCCTAAACAGAATTGTACAATATTTATTTTGTAATCAGTCCAAACAAATACATTTCAAAATTATGTCTTAGGTAGTTCAAACCATTGCTTCCACCCAGGGCCTTTATTTATCGTAAGCAAATTACATTTTATTATCTTCACTTTAATATCTGTAATAAACAAAATATAGGACATTCTCTTTCCAATAATTCAGATAAGTAAATTTTAAAATTTATAAAAATTAACGGACTACACAAGTTGAAGTGTATTATAAATGCAACGTACAATGTTTACAGACCTGCAAAATTCGCTGATTCATTTTGAGACAAGCCAGAATTCAAAACACTTGGTTTATATAACTTTAGTCATTGGTCCACAAGGTGTTTGACGCCTCCTGGCGAACGCTGGCCCAATCGTCGCCTTCCACTGTAACAGCAGATAACCAATGTGTAAAGACTTGAAAAATTCGCGAGTAGGCTATTCTCCATTGTCGTATGTAAAATCATGCAAATATTACTGTTCATTGGTTGCGTGTTGTATTAGCGGAAGACGGTGATTCGGTCTGCATTTTATTGTGTGTTTGTTATTGGCTCAGAGTTGTCCAGGAGGTGTAAACTAACGGGTGGATCAATAGAATAAGCAATACAAACATACGAGTTTTTGAATTCTAGCTTGTCCCAAAATGAAACCGCGATTTTTCAGGTCTCTGCCAATGTGCATTTAATATCGGCATATTTGTACATAAGACTATAGAGTCTAGCCTGCAGGTCATTGAACTCGCGAATTTTTCAGGTCTCTACCAATGTGCATTTAATATCGGCATATTTGTACATTAGACTGTAGATTCTAGCCTGCAGGTCATTGAACTCGCGAATTTTTTAGGTCTCTGACAACGTTTCGTTAATTGTAAACGTAAAAGTACGCGACGCGCCAATGGCCTTAGAGAAACGTGACCATATATAATAGCCAGATCCCTGATAGCCGTAACGAGGTTTTCCACGTGAGTTTGAAGCCGGAGGCGGAAAATGAAAGCAAACAGCGCGTATAGCTGCGACCAGCGCCGAACTGCGCTAACATTCCCATCGAAGGCAAGAGTTACTGCAGTTCGTGACTCATGCAGCTGGACTTGCCGTTACGAAAGTAGCAAGTAAGGTATTTTGTCTTTAAAAAATATATCCAGTTTGCCGTACGTGATTCACGAACGGGACCGCTGCACGGGAACTAAGCGTACCATATTTGGCAGGCGTGGTGTGTCGAAGGAAGAGGGAGTGGTGAATGTTTTCGACACACAGAGTTTTGCACATTTTATACAGGCATTTCAAGGTAATCCAGAAGTGATTCGCCTATACCCAACACGGCAGGAACACCTGTAATTAGAGGCAGTGATATTTCGCGAAAAGATTTCGAGACAAGATACAGTCCAAAGCACTGTAGGGTCGTCCAGCTTCTTTGATTGGTTAAAAAAATGTTCTGGCCCGTGTTAACAGTTTGCGCACGAATCACAAAGGTTCAGTGTCGGAGTTACTTAGTCCTGAGTGGCTTGGTCGAAGACGGACACGGCACCAGCAGCCAATGGAGGTATAACAACAGCTGAGGTGTGTATATAGTATTGAAGTCTACTGTGATCTCCGATTTTTACGCGAAAAGTCACTGGCCCTACTTATAACAACGGAGACTTTGGAATCTTTTGAAAGGGTTAAAATCAGACCCATGACGCAATAAGCTACCAATAATTAAATAGTTGGTGTGTCAGCTGTAGCCAGTAGCGTTGCCCAGGAAAAGGCGATGTCATTGGAGCTAGCTTCTGGACTTGCACAGCACTGATCATGAGTTCACGTATTCTGCAACATGTCCAACGTGAACGAGGATGCTCGGGCTGTTAAGGGGTTAAACAAAAATAAGGTACTTTTATGTTAACAAAACTATAAAACGCGTTTTATGCATGGCATATTTAGGAAACAACAAAACACGCAACACAGGGGGGGGGGGGATTTTGCAAAGGTTTGTTTCAACAAGAGCGAAGAAACCGCGATCAGACTATAGTGTGATGTGGACCGTAATTACAATGGTGAGTGGGAATACAAGGGACCAACATCGTAGGTAGAGATGATGGGAAAACGCGAAACATTCTTGAAGCAACGTATCTTATACAATACTCTAACTAGTTTATTCTCTTATGATTGCACGAACAAGGTTTTGGCTAGGCTAAGTTGTTTGCAGACCAATGACGAACGATCTGCCATACATTATCAGAATCCTCATTGGCCCAGTGAAATGGGGCAGTATCTTCATGCATGCATGACAGCCAATAAGGAGAGAAAACTGTCGGACATGTGTACAGCACGTTGAATCGTAGCAAACAGTCAACTGTTCCCGCGATGCGCCATCATCTCTAATTATAGGTAGGGCCAGTGACTTTTAGCGTAAAAATCGGAGCACACAGTAAACTTCAATACTATATACACACCTCTGCTGTTTTTATACCTCCATTGGCTGCTGGTGCCGTGTCCGTCTTTGACCAAGCCACTCAGGACTAAGTAACTCCGACACTGAACCTTCGTGATTCGTGCGCAAACGGTTAACACGGGCCAGAACATTTTTTAGCCAATCAAAGAAGCTGGACGACCCTACAGTGCTTTGGACTGTATCTTGTCTCGAAATATTTTCGCGAAATATCACTGCCCCTAGTTATAAGAAATCCATAAGTACTTTTTGCACAAAAATTTCTTATTTTGCAACACCCAAAACGGAAAATTATTGTACACGTTAAGGGATTAAATTGAACCTTTACTTACATTCTATCCATAAATTATACAATTTCAGTTATAGTTGCTGTGAATAAAACAGTGAGAAAATAGACATGTTGGTAATGCCTGGTAAGAAAAAGGTCTTATGTAAAATATTATTACCCTGAGTGTGTACGAATGCGGTGTGTTGATCCCTTTGGTGTAATTATCTAGACTCGTTTAAGTTTTGTTTGCATGAGGCGGAGGAATATCCTGGAAGAAGTAGAACTTTAGCAGGGAAATTTGAAGTAACCGTGAATTGACTATAGTATTTGCCTTCATAAGACGTGAACCAACCACAGAATCCTTTCAGCGGTTCGACGTCGTTTCGCGTGCCATGGCGCGTGTTTCTCCTGCTCTTGCATGGTCGCTATTTCCGGCCCATTGTCGACCCACTTCTCCACACGCACGACCAATCCGGGATGTTTACAGTTAACCCCCCCCNTCACACGTCCTGTGGCCTGCGTTTCCATGCGTCCGGCGGCAGGCGGAATTATCCTTCTTTTAAAGCAATTTTTTTTTGTGTACAGTGGATATTTTACGGGTGATCAAAAATGTCCGGTATTTTTGACCTTATAAAAGATAGTATTTGTCTACTAATTACTTTGGTATAGTTAGTTTTTTGTTTCCAAATCATTTTGTATAGTTTTGTTGTCAACACTGACTTGGTCAAAGACATAAGAATGTCTGTTGTTTGTTTTATAAACCATAAAAATTATGTTTGTATATTTTTTAAATTTACTTTTAGGGTCATTTTTCATACTGCAACGTGTGTATGAAATGGCTTGTGTAGAACTGCTTTAAGCATTCAAGCTTATTTTACTAGCCTTCAAGCTTATTTTACTAGCCTTCAAGCTTATTTTACTAGCCTTCAAGCTTATTTTACTAGCCTTCATGTTTAATTTATATTGGAACATGTTTTTATGTTGTTAACTAAAATTTAAAAAAAATTTCTTTCTTAAATTATTAGTGCCTTTATTAAAATATTTTTTAGTCATAATTAACATTAAGCCCTGTGTAAAATATTAGCTCATGTTTCTCCAGTATGAGTAAGTTGTGGCGCGTATAAAATTGCATTTTTCCTCTGCTTCAACGAAAGGTCCTTTTAAGTGCCCGGTAACTCTACTCGTAGCTGACTTGAGCGGGTCCTTATTTATTTTCTTCGCCTGCCGCGAGCTCTGTGAAGAGGTCGTTTTTATGGTCGCCTCAAGACCGCGCGGAATTCGACCGTTCCGCTCTCGTTTGTTTCTCGCTGGGCTCGTATTTCGTTCGCGGCGCGTCAAACAAATCTCCGCCCGCCCACGAACTGAAACGAACGCACACACGTCGTGTTTGTGAGGTCCAGAAGCGACCATGTAATACATCGACTTCTTCAACCCTCCTCTGTATGGCATCGCACAGAATTCGCTTTCAGGACGAGGATGCATACGACAGCTTGGAGTGCATGTCGCATTGATAGCTGATGTTATCTTACATGTAGCCTATTAGCGGTTTCTTCACTCTTTTCGAATCAAATTTTTTTAAAAATCACCCCACAAATGACGTCTTTGGTTGTTTCCTAAATATTATAAGTATTACCATTCACCAATCAGCGCCTGGCCAACCGGCAGCCCGACCTATAGGAATTTAGAGAATCTTTCGCAGTACGCGGTAACCTTTGCTAGCAGTCCTGCTGGTAGCTCTCAACACATTGTTGTTACCGCAGAGAGTAATCTGCTAGAGGCGACGGGTCATTAGAGAGGCGGGCGGATGACATGGCCTGCTCACTGAAACTCCGTGATTCTGAGAATGGATTACAAGCTGTCCGGGAAAGATGGTCTTTGGAGGGGGGGGGGGTTGAATACGACTGTGGTGCCATCTAGCGGATGGTTTGGAAGTATTTACAAATCAGTTGGCAGTGCGCTCTGGGCGACAGAGAATCACACTACCTCCCACTTGATCTTTACCTTCTTAACATCGAGATCTAGAGAGCCAGGTGAGGTGAGTATGGGGCAGCGCCGGAATGGAAGGACTGGCCGGGAGGAGAGGGGGGCAGTAGATACCTGAGGAAGCCCGCCGACCAGTGATATCGTCCAGCACGATTCCCACGCACGAAAATCCGGGAGCGACCCCGACGGGAATAGAGCTCGGTTCACCTAGCTTGAAGGCGAGCGGTCTGACCACTACACCACCGCGGACCCGGTAGCCCACCAGATACAAGTCCCGTTTACAAAGTCACGCAGCCAATCAGCGAATGGGTATAATTAGAGACCTGAGTAATTCGCGAGTTCAATGACCTGTAGGTTATACTCCATTGTCGTGTGTAAAATCACGCAAATATCAATGTTAATTGGATGCGTGTTGCATTAGCGGAAGACGGTGACCGGGTCTGCATTTTATTGTGTGTTTATTATTGGCTCAGGGTTGTCCAGGAGGTGTAAACTAACGGGTGGGCCAATAGCATACGCAATACAAACGTACGTGGTTTTGAATTCTAGCTTGTTCCGAAATGAAACCGCGAATTTTTCAGTTCTCTACCTATTATGTGTCCTGTACACAAATAAAATTATTGGATGGTTGAGAATGGGAATGCATAGAGGCTAATTGAACTAATAGAAGTATGCTCATTAATATAGGAGAGGCACTCCTAGCTTGTCTTAAGCTGCCCGCCTGCCTGCAGCAGTTTACTCAATTTTTTGGCTTAGAAGCGCGGGAGCTATAAGGGTTTCACTGCCACGCGCTACAAGAGCGCCATCGCCTCTACGCGCAGGGATGTGAACAGGCGCTCAGTTTTCTCGAAGTGCTGCGTGTACGTGTGGGACTTTCAGCGGTGAACCTGTAATTTCATGGGTGAAATGTCTGTGGCAAAGATCGATATAGGCTCCCATCGTAGTTTGACTCGTGTCCTGCTAGTATGTTTTCAAATACGGCAGTCTGAAAAAGACGTTTTTAAATATATTAGAGGTCTCCACAAAAAGAATTTACTGCATGCATGTTTTAATTTAAAGTACTCTTCCGTCGTCGCCTGGGGTATGATGTCTTCTCGTAGGTAAACATGCTGGGAACACGTTTAATAGTTTCATCAATAATTCAGGTTTTCAAACACACTGCAACGCAATGCAAGCGCCAGGCATGCGGAACGCTTAATTGATAGTAAACCTGTATCGCACTCGAAGTCCTAAAATACGTATATTATTATTTGCTTAACAAATAAATAACCTTCGAGACATGCCACACAACTCTCCACCCTAGCGCACTGGCCAAGCGAGCGTACGTTTGCATTTACCTAACTTAAGAGGCTGCGGTGGTGTACTGGTTAGACTATTCGCCTCCCACCAAGGTTCGATTCGCGGCGGGGTCGCCCCCGGATTTTCGCATGTGGGAATCGTGCCGGACGATGCCGCTGGTAGGCGGGTTTTCTCGGGGATCTCCGGTTCCCCCCGCCCCTGCATTCCGGCGCTGCTCCATCCTCACCTCGCTTCACCCTCATCGACTCTCAAGACCTCGAAGTTAAGAGCTGCCTAAATCTCTTCACTCGGTCACTTAACCAATGATTTTTTTTTTGCAAACAGGTGTTGTTACTGATGTCACATTAGAGACCTATATGATTAGGGTGGGAATTAAACTCTTTGCTGAAAGGGGGAAACAGTTTTAGTGAACCCTAGACATTTGGAGATTTGTGTTTTCCAACAAAGTGACTGATATGTGGTGGCAGTAATATGTACCAGCTTATACATTATGAACAAATTGAAGTGTTACGTGTCTCCAGTCTGTGCCTGGTGAGAAATTAACTACACTTTTCTTTGCAGGGAAATGCTTTTCGTGACATGAGCCAGGTAAAAAAGATATAATGAAGCGGGGACAGGGAGAATGTTCTCGTATAGTGAAGTTCAAAGGAGAAAATAATTTTGGTGCAGCTCTAAGGGTGGGAAGGTAGGGGGAGGCAGTATAGGGGAGGACTCGAGTGTTGCAATAGTTCAATATTTTGTTGTGAACTGTACTTGTACAGAGCGTGCTTCTTGAAAACAATGAACAACGTTCTGCGAGTTCGTTGCTGTCGGCGTTGACCACTCACAAATGAGAGCTGCAGAACGTTCAACAAATCTGATTCCTCACAAAGGAGACGCTCAAAGTACCGGTCTCAGATTCCTAGCTCCGTACAGCACCGGCCACAAATACCCTTCACTTGCAACACGTCCTCGACCATGGACACGAGGAGTGAGAAGGTGAAGAAGACAAGCGAATGCGCCCGCCGACGACTGCGTAAGGCGCCGCGCTGGATGAAAGCACCAGCCGGTGCGACCCGCTAGCGAAAGACGCACCTGTGTCCTCGGGACCGTGTTTCCACTTGTGCAACCTCGTGGGATGACGTGGCGTGTTCGCGCCTGTGCGTCGCATTGTGCGTGTCCGTAGCTGCGCACGTCGGCCCGTCCTCGAAATGTCAGTGGGGCAATCTCCGTGTGGCCGCGGTGGTATAGAGGTCAGACCACTCGCCTCCCACCTAGGCGAACGGGGGCTCGATTCCCGGTGGGGTCGCCCCCCCCCCTCGGTATTTTCTCACGTGGCAATCGTGTTGGACGATGCCACTGGTCGGCGGGTTTTCCCGGTGATCTCTCGTTTCCTCCCGCCCTTGCATTCCGTTGCTGCTCCATATTTTCCTCACTTCACCCCCGTCGGCTCTCAATGCCTCGATATCTAGATACGTCCAAATCTCTCTTCTCAGCTACACACTCCCTTAAATTTCGGGAAATCCCCTAAATTTAAAAAAATGCAACTTCCTGTGATACAATTTTGCATTGTGATTAAACACATTTGCCCAAATATACGGGAAATGTTCATTTGCAAACCATGTACGCTGAATTGCGTAAAATATAGTTAAGTTAGTGTAAGTTTTGTTAGCAGTATATAACAGAATAAGGGATTAGAGACCTGAAAAATTTGCGGATTCATTTCGGGACAAGCTAGAATTGAAACACATGTATATTAGCGTTACTTCTGCAATTGGCTCATGACCTATTTGACACCTCCTCCAGGACTGTGAGCCAATAGTAAACAGGCAATAAAATGCCGTCCCAATCACGACCTCTCACTGTGAAAGCAGGCAGCCAATGAGCAGTTGATATCTCCTTGAGTGTGCAAACAAATNACGACCTCTCACTGTGAAAGCAGGCAGCCAATGAGCAGTTGATATCTCCTTGAGTGTGCAAACAAATATGGAGTAATGCCTAAAGGTCAATGAACTCGCGAATTTTTCCGGTCTCAAAGAATAACTTATATTATTTATTCCATTTTGTCTTGCACCTCAACACATTGTAATGAGAAATTACAATTATAATTGAAAATTATAATCTTACATTACAGAGTACACCAGATTCATCGTGAGCACAGAACTTAGATTATTTGTGATCTTACTTAGAAACATTAGGTATATTTCTTCAACATTTCCTAATAGTGCTGAAGTGGTGCCTAATTACCAACAAAATATTTGTAAGTCGTTATGATAATTTATTTTTTCTTTGGTTTTGATGACAGACAACGAAGATAAAGCATGTTCATCAGTTGCATTTGAGACCGGCGATGTTAGTAGTCAAATTGCAAATCTAAGAAATACATCTTGGTTAAAAAAATTAAACTTTTTTTCTTTCTTAAAAATAATTCCCTGAATTTTACATACTCCGGAGTATTCTACGCGATAAGCGATTTCCTCAAAATTTCAAGGGAAAACACCTATTAGATGTTATACCTAATATCCGAAGGTCATTTCAGATTATTTGGAAGTCCAAAAACACACCCAGAAGGGCTTATTAGGCCTACATCAACAATATTTCAGCACATGTTCTGTTCCAAAACACCCTAGTTCAGAACCACTTTCGTGATTGAATCATTTGAATTGTTACGCATCTTATTTGTCTGCTCGCCAATCACGGACGATCGGGATCGGAGAAACTTATTTCTGACTGGCTCATTCATGTAACAAACTGTCTTCACGCCGAGACAAGCGGCCGATAGTTAAAAATGAATACTGCAAGTGTGCACATAGAACATTGAAGTCTAGCCTTCGTGTAAATATTTTCGCGAAGCAAAGTGGCGACCCTAGTTGTAACACATAGTTGGGCTACTTAAGTAAGCAGAGGCGCGATAGCCGTTTACTCCGCGAGTTCCAGCCGCACACGCCAGTAACGTGGTTCCAATGACCAGCAACATTTACACGCTGTTCGCCAATCAGCGCCTGGAAACTAACTTTCCAGCCGGCAGTTCAGCCAATAGAGAACCTTTCACAGCATGCAGTAGCCAATCAGACGCAAGGAGTCGCATAGCTAATCAGGAATGCTTTCGCTCACATCAGAGCAACTGCCACGGCATTTAGTATCTGTGTATTTATCTACTCGTGACTGAGATACGCGTATTCGCGCAAATTACGATTTCACAGAAAATATTTGCGTAAACGTTCCTCTTAAGGTCCCCGCCTACCTGGTGCGTGAACTGCGTTGCAGAGTGTTTGAAATACTGGTTTTTCCACGAAACTATTTAACGTGCGTCTCATGTACTCATCTACTAAAAGAACACACACTTCAGACGGGGGCTATTGAGTGGTTTCAAGACGTCACACACATTAGAAACAGCGTTTCGCAGCACTCCAAAGAGGCTAAAAACGGCCTTTTCAAAGCGCTGTATCTCTAATATACGCGTCAGATCCATGCAGAACTACTCAATTGCCTTGCACTGAACCTTCCTGCAGACTTTACAGCAATAAAATAATAAGGTCACCGCTGAATGTCCCATAGGTAGACACTTGAAAAATTCGCGAGTTCAATTACCTGTAGGCTATTCTCCATTGTCGTATGTAAAATCATGCAAATAACACTGTTCATTGGTTGCTTGTTGTAATAGCGGAAGACGGTGATTCGGTCTGCATTTTATTGTGTGTTTATTATTGGCTCGGAGTTGTCCGGGAGGTGTAAACTATTGGGCGGGCCAATAGAATAAGCNCATTTTATTGTGTGTTTATTATTGGCTCGGAGTTGTCCGGGAGGTGTAAACTATTGGGCGGGCCAATAGAATAAGCAATACAAACGTACGAGTTTTTGAATTCTTGCTTGTCCTGAAATGAAACAGCGAATTTTTCAGGTCTCTACCCTTAGGCAAACGCAGTGCGACGAGAACACTGCACGCCAGTTCAGAGCCTTGCGCTTAGCGGCGATGGCGCACTTGATGCCCTTGGCAGTGTCGCCCTTATCGCTCTCGGCCTCAGACTCGGAGAAAAGCTCCAGGTAGACGGGAGCCTTAAGCATACGNCATTTTATTGTGTGTTTATTATTGGCTCGGAGTTGTCCGGGAGGTGTAAACTATTGGGCGGGCCAATAGAATAAGTAATACAAACGTACGAGTTTTTGAATTCTTGCTTGTCCTGAAATGAAACAGCGAATTTTTCAGGTCTCTACCCTTAGGCAAACGCAGTGCGACGAGAACACTGCACGCCAGTTCAGAGCCTTGCGCTTAGCGGCGATGGCGCACTTGATGCCCGTGGCAGTGTCGCCCTTATCGCTCTCGGCCTCAGACTCGGAGAAAAGCTCCAGGTAGACGGGAGCCTTAAGCATACGNTGGCAGTGTCGCCCTTATCGCTCTCGGCCTCAGACTCGGAGAAAAGCTCCAGGTAGACGGGAGCCTTAAGCATACGCTTTCCGCGCGTAAGCAGCTTTGAAGGCCGCGTGTGACAACACAGTCTCGTTTTGCCGATGAAGAAGAACGGTCCCACAAACATCGATGTACGACTTCAATCTGTTGACTTTGTCGATCACCGCATTTCTCGTATATGTGACTTACTTCCAAGACAGAAGTTGATCGTCGCGAGTTTTTCCGAGCTTTCATACGACAGATCAAAAACTCCCAAAAAAATGCTATCGGTTTACCCCGTTCGGAGTGAAATTACAATCCGGATTCAACTCCAAATGGGCCGATGAATTCCCATTCAAACTAGCTCGAACTTCTCCAGCCACAGAGTCCGGTATTGAGAACTTGCTCAGGAAATGGTTAATGAGTAGTTGTTATATTTCGTAACATTTTATCTCAGATACGCTTTCTTGATTGGATGGTTCACGTGTTACGCGTCTTGGGTGTCTGCTCGCGAATCACAGAGGTGCACTACTGGAGTATCCCAATTTTGATTGGCCAGCCAAGTAAGAAGAAGGTTTCCTCACATAGATACACTACCAATACTCAAAAGAAAACTGCTGGTATACAGTGGGGCATTGAAATCTAACGAGCGTAATAAGCTTAACTGTACTCATTAGCAAAACAACATTTATTCTGCATTCTACACTCTAAACATGAATAGAGAGAGACACCCAATTATCGTGAGAAAATATCGTGAGTAGTTGCATTCTAAGACACGCTCAGGTCCGCTTAAGTGACTGGATGACAGATTGTTTTTAAAGCGTGTGATTGCACAATTAAATAATTTTTGTGTGTTTATTCCAAAAGTTATTGTTCATTTAATATTATATTAAAGTTCTCATTCAGGTTAGGAATTTTAATTTTAATTGAACTTGACCTAACCTATTCTCGCATAACCTAAATCGTTTTTTTTTCTAGATACCTGTCGCAGTTATACATCGAGAAGTAGAACGTATAGTCAATTCGTGGTATTTCCAGCTTTTGTTAAGTCGTGCTAAAGTTCTACTCCGCCTCGTGCAAACAAAGCTTAACTCAGTCTAGAAAATTGCACCAAACGGACAAATACACCTTATTCGTCCGCACTCAGTTTAATAATAGTTTGCATGAGAACTATTTCTTACTAGTCATTACCAACACATCTTGTTTCTCTTCGTTTTTATTAACATTAATTATAACTTAAATCCTGAGAATTATAAACAGAATAGCTTACATGTAAATGTTCTGTTACCTAAAAGTAAGATAATTTTATATTGACAGAAGTACAAAACGTTTGTGATACAAGACGTGTTTAGGAAACAACCGAACACGTACATGGGGTGATTTTTCAAAGGTTTGATTCAGAAAGGTGCGAAGATAACGCGAATAGACTGCACGGGACAAATGGTAGTTTTGGGATACCTAGTGGTCGCAAATACGTCGCTATGTAAATGTTGGCTGGCCTGAGGCGGAGACAGACGTTAGCTGTGTATGGAAGTCGCAGACGGTGGTTTCGACGGGAGGCAATGCATCATCATTGAGGCTCACTTGACTCGTGACACGAGCTCGTGCGAGGTGACGCAGCCGTCTCTCAAGGGCTCCTTCGCTGTCGCCAGCCTCCATTGGTCCGCCCGGAGACGACCTACATACAGTCGGCAGAACCTCGCTGGTCCGGGGCCACACCCTGCCAGAGTCTGTGGAGTGACGCTCCCGGTCCCAGCTGCTCGATATCCTCGTCCGTGATCGAGGCTATGTTGCACGTGAAACGTACTCATGACCGGCACTGTAAACGACAAGGAATATGTACCCATTATTCTGAGAGTCTTCTTTGCGAGAAATATGATGTGGAGTGACGCTCCTGGTCCCAGTTGCTCGATCCCCTTGTCAATGATCGAGGGAGGGTATGTTTCACATGAAACGTACTCATGATCGGTACTGTACACGACAAGGAATATGTACCCTTTCTTCAGAGAGTCTTCTTTGCGAGAAATATGATGTGGAGTGACGCTCCTGGTCCCAGTTGCTCGATCCCCTTGTCAATGATCGAGGGAGGGTATGTTGCACATGAAACGTACTCATGATCGGTACTGTACACGACAAGGAATATGTACCCTTTCTTCAGAGAGTCTTCTTTGCGAGAAATATGATGTGGAGTGACGCTCCTGGTCCCAGTTGCTCGATCCCCTTGTCAATGATCGAGGGAGGGTATGTTGCACATGAAACGTACTCATGATCGGCGCTGTACACGACAAGGAATATGTACCCTGTCTTCTGAGCGTCTACTTTGCGAGAAATGTGATCTGTTGAAGTTTCTGCATCTCTCGTTTCTGAATGGTTCATGCCGACATCAAATAACACGCAGCACATTGTCCACTGGTTGAGAGAAACCACGCTCGGCACAAGTACAAGGCACATCATAAAATTAAACNTAACACGCAGCACATTGTCCACTGGTTGAGAGAAACCACGCTCGGCACAAGTACAAGGCACATCATAAAATTAAACGATTGCAACACTTGTACTCGCAAATTAAATTGGGACCGAAAGGGTTAGCTGAGTTCGATTGGTAGATTGATTGGAAAGGGTTTATTAACGTCCCCCCGGTGTTAATCATGAAGGCTTATCAGGGGACGGCTTACAAACTAACTAACGACCTAACTTAAACCAACACCGGTGCCTTACCTAGGATTCTAACCCAGAACCTCCCGCACCGCGGATCGGCGCCGCACCAACTGAGTGCGCCGCGGGAGGTCGGCTTTCAACTGAGTTCTAAGGAATTTGCCGTAATATTGTGACTTCCGTGTTATTGATGACACGGGTGAAGAAATATTACTTCAACAGCAGTTTTCATAGGGTTCTCTACGACGTAATATTACGTCAGTAACATTCAAACGTCTATATTTCTCTAATGAACAGGATGGAGTGTACATTATTCTAGGTAGGAAAGAACATTTAATTGGGTCAGTTCCAAGTCGGCATTATATTGGTAGAGAGCCGGCCAGTAACCAACATTGTACAGTGCAGTGGGCGTGTCCAATGTTGTGTGAACCTATAGGTAGAGACCTGAAAAATTCGCGGTTTCATTTCGGCTGTTCGATCTTAAGTTTTGGAGCATGCAAACATAACCGTATGCTATTGGCCCACCCGTTAGTTTACACCTCATGTACAACTCTGAGCCAATAACAAACACACAATACAATGCAGACCCAGTCACCGTCTTCCGCTAATACAACAAGCAACCAATGAACATTTACATTTGCATGATTTTACATACGACAATGGAGTATATCCTACAGGTCGTTTAACTCGCGAATTTTTCAGGGCTCTACCAATAGGACGGTTGTAAATAGGAATATGGAGATCAACAGAACTGATGGTGATGCAACCGTGAATGCACGTAACTCGCGTCCATCTCGTCTTAACTCTTACTAAACGTGTACCACTCTCAAAGTGTCAACTCATTCTGACCCAGTGCACGCAGTTGTTTACACTGGGTGTACATGTGCAGGTAACTTTTGGTCAGTACTGTACAGTAAGAAGCTCAATTACCAATGATAGAGACCTGAAAAATTCGCTAGTTCAATGATCTGCAGGCTAGACTCTACAGTATTATGTACAAACGTGACGATATCAACTGCACATTGGTTGTCTGCTGTCACAGCGGAAGGCGACAATTGGACACCGTTCTCCAGAAGATGTCAAACACCGCGTGGACCAATCGCTAAAGTTATATGAAAGCACGTGTTTTTGATTCTAGCTTGTCCCAAAATGAATCCGCGAATTCTTAAGGTCTCTACCAATGATCTTACCTGTGGGTGAATTATTTCTCAAACCACCCTACTGGTCTACATCATAACTGGTTCGTATAACTGTGGCCTTAATATACAGCTCATTGGCCGTGACAAAGAAACAAGCGTTGTGCCGACTGAAGTACAGTACGCTTGATAAGATTACTTGTTTGCAACACCTGAAACCGTAAATTAAAGTGGGAAGGTCTGAAAGGGTTAACCAGGTGTCGCTGGATTCGGTGCTTGTCTCCTTGCAGGTGTGTTATTGGCTCAGAGTTCACCTGCGCGTGTCAAATAAACTGTGGTACAATTTCAAATATAACATAAATGTATAAGCGTCTGAAGTATAGCTTGTCCTAAAACGAATTCGCGAAATTTTCCAGTCCCTAATAATTAGAGATCGGAAAAATTCGCGAGTTCATTGTCCTGTAGGCTAGACTCCATATTTGTTTGCACGCTCAAGGAGATATCAACTGCTCATTGGCTGCCTGCTTTCACAGTGAGAGGTCGTGATTGGGACTGCATTTTGTTGCCGTGTTCACTATTGGCTCTCAGTCCTGGAGGAGGTGTCAAATAGGTCGTGAGCAAATTGCAGAAGTAACGCTAAGAAACACGTGTTTCAATTCTAGCTTGTCCCGAGATGAATCCGCGAATTTTTCAGGTTATCTACTAACAATATCGCGATTTTTGCTGGTCCCTGCCCAGAAGTAGAGACTCGGGGACTTGGGAAGTTTAAGCCGCGCCAAGACAAGCACCCGGCGTGCGAGTTGGGTTGCAGTGTGTTCGTAATATATGTCTTCAAAACGAAGTGTTTCTCATACGCGCAATCTGTTTACACACAACAATGAATAACACTTTGGACTAGGCCAGAATACAACTTTCAACATATCACACTTGTTGCAAACACTATTTTGAAGCTCTTCAAAGTGGCCGGAAATTACATCTTCGCACTGTTATAGCTCTCCCACCAAGGCGAACCGGGTTCGATTCCCGGCCGGGTCCCTCCCGGATCTTCGCAAGTGGGAATCGTGCCAGGCGATGCCGCTGGTCGGCGAGAACCCCGAGAAAACCCGACGGCCAGGGGCATCGTCCTGCACGATTCCCACATACCGAAATCAGAGAGCGACCCCGCCGGGAATCGAACCCGGTTCGCCTAGGTGGGAGGCGAGTGGTCTGACCACTGCACCAACTTGTGAGACCCCTTTTCTCAGGTATAGTCTGGTTCTTGATGAGATCTCTACAGGTTTTATATATGCCCCATGTTGGGCGCCATTTTAACTTGATGCTCTTGTGTGGGAGTAAAAACGCCGTTGCAGTAAGCACATGGATTTTCTTTTTCAGTGTATATGTGCGATAAACTGAGGAGCCGGGGATAAGTGTAGAGCTAGTTACGGCGTCCACCGGACCTAAGAGAGGCCACTTCAGCGAGCCAGGCGCGCCTCTGTGCTTCAGGCGATGCGAACCTCCAGCAAGCAGCGTCAAGTGAGTTACCAGGTTCGACCTTGGGCCCAGGTACGCTGCATCGCACCCGTCATTACTGATTTTCCTTGCAGATCTCTTGCAAAGCGTGTCGAAGTGCGCGCTCGGTCAGTCTCCTTGGCGGGCGAGATTGCATAGTCTGCCAAGTCTCCCCGTCCCACTCAGGGTGACATATTCCTGCCATTACTCTCTCCGCCTCTCTTTAACTCTCTCTCTCTCTATCTCTATCTCTCTATCTATCTATCTATCTATCTATCTCTAAACACGGAGTTTAACCCGTTCAGACAGCATTGATTATGGTTTCAGGTACTGCAAGTAAGAAATTTGCTTGACATTGATCGTACATAAGACCCTGCCTAACGGCTGTCAGCAGCGAAATTTAAAGAGGAAATCCCATGTTAAAAAAATTTCGCCTCGATGAGTTAATTTTAAAGATAGACGTTTAAAAAAAATTGTATTCTTGGCGAATTTTTTTAGAAGTTCCCTGCAGCAGATATGTTTCCATAACATGTACAGCCTGTTTGTTTTTAAAATTTACGTTTCACAAAAAAGTACATACTGACTATTTATATTTTAAAAATATACGCTCGTAAGGATCTTCTTCAAAAAAATTCGTGAAGAGTAAATTTTGTTTGAAAAGCCTTTCTTTAAAATTAACGCACTCAGGCGAAATTTGCTTAACATGGGATTTCCTATATAAATTTTGTAGCTGCCAGCCAGTAGGCAGGGTGCTTAAGGTTCCCGCCTACCTGCATCTTGAGCTGCTTTTCAGTGTGTTTGAAATACTCGTTTTTCAACCAAAGTATTAAACGTGCGTCCAATGTGCTGACATACGAAATGGAAACTCACTGCAGACGAGGGCAAGACCTCTTTGACTTACAACGAGGGCAGCTTGTTAAGGCGCGGGTATGTGGAGCCAGTACATCTTCAATGGTCAGGTTTTTGGTGTGTGAACATAGAAGTTACCTCTGAAGGTTCAAGATAAATACAACTAAAAATAATAGGTTTGTTCACCTCGGAATATAGCTTCGATTCGGAAATATAAATATGTAGCACTGTTCGGGACATGAAGTGTATTATCTTAGTTCGTAACTGGGCAAATTTGTTTCCCCTATTTCTATAATGGGTGACCTGTTTTCTCTTACCTTAATTTGGTTTCATGCGGGCATGTGTGTATATATATATATATTATATATATATAAAATCGATGCAAAACTGTCTTAGGTTTTCCCTTCTCAACAAGGGTTAAATGTTTTTTTCATGAAAAGAGGTTTACGGTTAACACTCGTATTTGCAGATGTGAGCGGGTCTAATATTCAGTTAGATTTTTTCCTCCCGAACGTTTTAACATTAATTGACCACTATGTACGTGGGCGTAGAAATGTTTCTAAGTTTATGCACCAGCAGATGAAAGGAGTCGTTCGTTCGGATTACGAAGATAATAATAATGACCCGATCCGGTATATATTCCTAGAGTTATCAGACTGGCCAACAACGCATCGCATGCGAAATGGTATCTTTAATTAGCTGTAAAATGCAAAATGGTATCTCGGTATGCCTGAAATATGCAAGGAATTGCTGATACTAAATAAATATTTGTGCTCAATATAGTGATTGTTTTAAGTTAATACGTACACATTTGTCTGCATTACGTGTTGCCATTTTTTTATGTTTTTCGTCCTGGAAACGTGGCTGGCTCGTGATTCTGAAAGCCCGATGTGAGAGAAAATGGCGCAACCCCCTTCCTCTTACAATGAACATATATAAATATTTTTTATTCGTGACTGCATTATTTTCTCGTAAAATCGTAGCATGAGTTTACATTATC
The DNA here is from genome assembly GCA_002778355.1 of Clitarchus hookeri. Taxonomy (NCBI): domain Eukaryota; kingdom Metazoa; phylum Arthropoda; class Insecta; order Phasmatodea; family Phasmatidae; genus Clitarchus; species Clitarchus hookeri. The sequence continues at coordinate 81,861 of NQII01001247.1, forward strand.
TAGGTGGTGTGCAAGCTAAAATAATAATAAAAGTAGATTTTAAACTATTTTGAGACGGAGCGAGTTGCTAGGGCAAGCATTAACAAGTAAGGACTCGACCAAGAAACCATCCTGGCATTCACCTGGAGAGATTTTGAAAGTAGAAATTCAGGCCGAACGAGTTGAGTATCGAACCCGGGTCCCCTTGAACATGTGTCTTCCCTGGCGTTGACTTGTGCGTGCAGATATCTGTGTTTGTTACCCTATGAATCAAAGTTGGCTTGTGGGAGATATATAACAAGCTGCTGGAGCGACAAGCCTCCCCCCGGCGGTCAGTGCGCTAGGGCAAAGTGCAATTCAACACCTGGTGCAGCGCGGCTGGACGTGTGCGCGAGCTCAGATTACGACTGCACGTGCCTCTCGTTTACTCATGTAATGGGACACGTGGCCACTTCTTTAAGTAGGCTTTTGTCTTAATAGTTTTCTAATGAGTCTATCAGTCTCGCCTGCAATTGCGGTATTTCGGACTGTGTGTGTGTGAGCGTGTGTGTGTGTTTGATATATGAGCAAGTGGAGAAAGATCGTTTTCCCCCCTTATTTCTTAGTTTAGCAGCATCACAAAGTATCTTTGGTTTAGACGGAATTAATAAAAAATTTAACATTTCATTTTTTATACGAAAGAAAACAAAGGTGGAGTTCGAATCAGAATTTATTTGCAACAAAAATTATACATATCATTAATTTCCCACATTCTAACGGGATTAACATTACTCAAAAATTCCATGGTCTCCGTAATGCACTGGCTGCTATATGCTCTAATATTTTCGCACTTCTGAAGTCTTTCCTTATATATCTCGACGAGGTTGAAAGGTGGTGAATGAGAGCTGTATGCGCGTGTCTTTGCTGGAATTCGTATTGTGGTATGAATCTTCATGGTAGACTAGCATCTCGGGAGGGAATAAAACTATGTGTTATTTCGCGTAATTCATTAAAAGTGAGTACTGTTGACATCTGCTGGATTAGAGGCCGCACACATATACATACATATGTTCACATGCCGCTTTTCATTCGGCCAAAGTCACGTAGCAGTGCGGATGGACTCTTAAGGA
>NQII01001247.1:84912-122029 GCA_002778355.1 Clitarchus hookeri
CAGTATTTTTCTGTGGGAAGTATATCCGGTAACCCTTGGTATCTTCGCCATATCCGACCATCAATCCCTTGTCTCCTTTGCTATCCCATTTTCTTCGTCTTTCTTTTGGAATGTGTACATACACCGGTGTGCCGAAGACTTTTAATTGTTGAATATCGAAACTTTTATTGGTCCATACCTCATATGGTGTTTTTCCTTCAACTTTACTCTTACCCGTTCTGTTCAGAGTAAATGCAGCAGTATGTACCGCTTCTGCCCATAGTTTCTCAGGTAAACTCTTTGCATGTAAAATTGTTCTTGCCGCTTCAACCAAAGTTCGGTTCTCTCTTTCGGCCTTTCCGTTTTGTTCCGGAGTATATGGTACTGTAGTTTGATGTGTTATGCCACGCTTTGAGAACATTTCACTCACTTCTTTATTCACAAATTCCAGCCCATTATCACTTCTGAACAATTTTACTTTGTTCCCAGTTAAAATCTCCGCCTTATTAATGAAATATTCTATGCAGTTCTTCACCTGATGCTTATTTTTAATGAAATAGACATTTCTATAATTTGAGAAGTCGTCCTTTAACACTACGAAATACCTCGACCCGCCGACAGATACCTCCTCCATGGGACCGCACGTGTCCGCATGGATTAATTCACATGCTTTAGAAGTACCATTTTCGCTGTTATGAAAAGGTAATCGATGAATTTTTCCCTTCAAGCAGCTTTCACAGGTTGGAGCAGACGTTTGTTTCACATTTATTTTCCTTGTGGCAAGTATTTTCTTCACATAATCGAAGTTTTGATGAGCCAATTTTTCGTGCCACACATTTAAATCATCGTTTGTAGTACTAGCTACGCTCGCAATATCATTTTCATATCGGAAATCCATATAATACGAGCTCCCAATTCGGTTTGCAACCGCCAAAACTTCTTTGTTTTTATAAAATTTACATGAGCTGTCACTTGTCATTATGACATAACCTTTGTCAGTCGCACAATTCATAGAGAAAAGGTTCGTTTTCAGTTCGGGAACGTAAAGAACGTTGTCTATGTTTGTGTTGATCCATTCGTTCCCATTGTGCACTTTTACCGCCATCTGCCCACAGCCTAACACACTAATCGCTTGCCCATTGCCGAGAATCACAGATTTCTGTGAAACAATTTGAAATGATGAAAATAACGCGCGATTGTTACACATATGTTCACTGGCCCCAGAGTCAACCAGCCATTTTGACTCTTGATAATGTTCATATTCTGCGTTTGACACGACAAATGCATTACTTTCCTTACTGCCCCTGTACTTCCTAAAGCGACACTGTGCCTTATAATGTCCGAACTTTCCGCAATAAAAACACTTATTACTGTTACTGTTATTGTCTTGTAATTCACTGTTATTCACTTTGCTTCTGCATTCGCTTTGGAAATGCCCCAGTCTGTTGCATTTGTGACACTTTATGTTTCTTCTATTTTTAACAAAGAATGCAGATGAAGCTTGTTGAGACGCTTCACCCTTCTCCTGCACCCTTTCTTCTTCCACCAGAAGCCTGGCTATCAGATTATCCAGGGTTTGTTTATCGTCTGGCGCCGACTCCCACGCCGACACAAAGTGTTTGTACTCATCTGGCAACGACATTAGTACCTTTGTAATAACTAACTTGTTTGATATTTCCTCTCCCATTTGCTTAAGCTGATTTTGCAGCTCCTGTATTTTTGACAAAAATACTGACATCTCAGTTCCTTTTTCAAACTTAAACTGGAAAAATCGCTGCTGTGTAATATGGATGCTTGTTTCCGACTTTTGCTCGAAAACACTTTGGAGTTTACGCCACATTTCAGCAGATGTTGTGCAAGAAATTATATGCAACATGACTTTCTCCGTCATTCTGGTAACTAGTAGTGTCTGAGCCTTAGCATCTTTTGACTCCCAAGCAGCATGTTCAGCCGCTGCCTCAGGTTTTATTTTCTGCCCCTCAACTATGTCGAGCCATCCTTGACCTCGTAGCAATACCGTTGTTTGGAACTTCCACAGGTTCCAGTTGCTAGGTCCTTCCAGTTTGATCACACACTGATTTCCTTCCATTTCGTTGTCCTGCCTCGCTCAATTTAGAGAATGAACGAGTATTACTCCTTCTTGGCGCGGTCACGTATAACCTCACTTTTATCGCGGGCCGGCACCAATATTTTCGCCGATATTTCTACCCCTTCACAGATTCTATGCAGAACTATGTGTCTGGGCCCATAACCTGTTGAGGTTTAATGAATAAAGGCCTTTTAATAAACGAAATGTTTTATTATACTTTAACAGCAAAACTGATACAACAATGTTGACCGTTATATATTTATCAACTAGAAAAAACAAAACACTACACAGTGTTGCCAACAACTTAAAACTGAAGTTACCAAATAATAATTATTACATTGCCATATTTTAACAAATATAATTATTATTCTGCATAATAAAAGGAATACGTTTTTTATACGAGTTCCTTCTCTGAGTCTTGGAGGGCANCAAATATAATTATTATTCTGCATAATAAAAGGAATACGTTTTTTATACGAGTTCCTTCTCTGAGTCTTGGAGGGCGTTACACACGTAATATTTTTTTTAATGCACCATGGGTTCCTTATAGCATTTTTTTTTAACGTACCACGGGTTGTCATAACTCCACAATCTTAGGACTTCGGCGTTGCACGGGGCACAGCAATATCTTTGATTTTTGCACACGTGAAGTCTTGTGGCGTACGTCTCGACGAGCTGTCGAAACGGCGGGCGGCGGCAATGCTTGTGAAGGTCTACAAAATTCCTTCCGATGGGACACGCATTGTGAATCGCCGACTCTTGGCGTGGCAGAGTCCAGCATTGTCGGAATTTCCTCGTACGGAATATTCCCCTCGTCCCACCATGGTCCGTGCGTTTCGTACGTCTGTAGGCGCTACGCGTTTTGCGTGGTGCTTGCATGGACACGGCGGTAAAACAGTGGAAACTTTGGTTTTCTCGTCTTCGTCACTGCACGAGATGGCAGTCTGCTTGATGATGTACGAGTCCAACGAGCGAAAACCTTGAATGTTGCAAAACCATTTTTTTTTAATATAATAAAATTTTAGGTTCCCATGCACACGCCGAGTTTCGAACATTCTTTATAAAGTCATTGAAATTTTCATTGGGGTTCATACACACCGGGCACCTGCTTTCTGGGTTGGTTTCCACGCCGGGTAATGCTTAAAAATAATAATTACATATATTGCAAGGGGGGAGTGGAGGTGGTCAGTCGTCTGCTGGGCGCAGTGCTGGTGATAGCACCGGTAATGTAAAACAAATGACAAACGAAAAAACAAGATGGCTTTCAAACGAAGGTGAGAGACAAACTCCAGTAATGTATAAGCGAATAACAAACGAAAAAAAAAACCTAATGGTGGACGGTGGCTGTGACGCCTACCAAGATCGTGGACTGCATCTACCAAGATGGTGTAATGAGAATTGTGGGGAGGGTGTGTAGGGGACCTCCGGAAATTTAAGTAGGAGTTAATACATTTTTTAATAATTTTTTATTATATTTTTTTTGGAAATGTTTATATGTTTTGGGTGTTTTGGATTAAAGTTCAGAGATCAAGGGTCAAGGTCAAATTTACATGAACCCACGATGGTCGACAGCCGACCGATATGACAGAGCACTAACATATCCGACGGGGACCGGTGCGCCAGAGTCCCCATAATCCCTCTACTTACTATAATATATATATATTATATTTTAATAATATACGTATTTATTTTATTAGGTTAGCCAGTTAAATATCCGTGAATATGTAGGGCCTGCTCGTTTCTGATTGGTTTCGTAAGAGTTTTCTTACTGCGGTTGTATTTTTATCGTTATTGTTATTTTCTTACTGGAACGCCACGAGATCGTAGCACAGCCTCTAGGACTATCAGGAGCGACTGTGGAAATGTGATGACGGCAAACTCAACTCACCCGACTCTAACATTATCGACAGGGATAGTGAAATTTACGCAAAAAAAATCAAGACAAGTTTATATTTCAAAACACTGTAGGGTCGTTTACCTTTCTTGATTGGGTTAATTACTTTCCGGCTCGTGTTAACGGCCTTCATATGAATCACGTGGGAGCCGTGCCAATGCTGGCGAATTCCGAGTTGCCCGGTCAAATATGAAAAAAACCAACCTTCTCAGGATCACAGCTACCAATGGCGATAGACAAACTGCTTTTGGGTGCTTATAGTATTGAAGTCTACCATATACTCATAATTTTTTTCGCGAAAAAACGCTATCTCTAATTATCGATCATGTTTGGTCCATTTCGAAGCAGAGAACCCTGTCTAGATGTCCTCCCCCTTCATCACTGATGAAGTTGAGTGCCGCACTGCATGGCGAATTGTACACATTTCCTACGGAAACAATTCTAGAGTTGTGTCCATCTATTCCCGCGACTAATCGCAGGTGTATGATAGGCCAAAAGTGGTCCAACTCCTATTAATAATGTTCGTTCAGATGTTTCCGATATCTTGATAACCATCTGTATACAAACAAATGGTTTTGCATTTTTATTAACAATACTAAGATTAACAGGTATTGTCTTACCAAATTCATGTGTTGAAATTCTCCTTCATTATACATACTCTATAGTTAGGGCCAGTGACTTTTCGCGTAAAAATCGGAGCACACAGTAGACTTCAATACTATATACACACCTCAGCTGTTGTTATACCTCCATTGGCTGCTGGTGCCGTGTCCGTCTTCGACCAAGCCACTCAGGACTAAGTAACTCCGACACTGAACCTTCGTGATTCTGGCGCAAACTGTTAACACGGGCCAGGACATTTATTAAGCCAATCAAAGAAGCTGGACGACCCTACAGTGCTTTGGACTGTATCTTGTCTCGAAATCTTTTCGCGAAATATCACTGCCCCTATCGATGACCAATGATCTCACCTGTGGGTAAATGATCGGCAAACCGTTTTTCTGGTCCAAGTCATAATTGGTTCACACAACTGCAGCCGAACATTTAGCCTACCGCTCATTGGCTGTGACGACGAAACAAGTGTTGTTCGACTGAAGCACAGCATCCATAATATGATTTTGTGTTCGCAACACCTGAAACCCGTAAGTTAAAGTGGGATCGAAAGGGTTAGTTTACCGCGAACACTCTATTCTCTGTCGTCCGAGCAATAGGAGCCGTATTTGTTAGCACAGCGTGGCATGTGTGATGGAGTTTTTTTCCCCCGTAGCGCGGCAGACCTCGCCGNCGCACAGCGTGGCATGTGCGACGGAGTTTTTCTTTCCTGGAGCGCGGCAGACCTCGGCGATGTCCGGGCTGTGCGTGATTCATTACTAAAGTGAGGTTATGTCGGGCGGCGGCTGGAGAACAGGTTCCGCGGCCACGTCAGATAACTTCTTCCGGCCGTAGAGCGGCAGGATGCTCTAGGTGCGCTGACCCCACGGCGGCTAAGTGCCGCTGTGACTCGGCCGTCTATTCTCGTCGACGTCTCGACGTAGAGCGGCGAGCGTGGGAGTGTTCAGCCTCTTGCATTACGTCAGTCACGCGCTGCACTTGGAACCAGAGTGGCAGACAGAGAGAGAGAGAGAGAGAGAGAGAGAGAGAGATGATGCGGATGCAGTTTCTTGGAAAAGCCGTTAAAATGTTGCTCCCTATATTTCTACGTACAGGAAGTTGGCGGTAAATTGAGCACTCCTAAGAGCCCTGCTTAAGATTTACACTGAAGAGCCAAAAAAAAAACTGTTACACCTTCCTAATATCGTGTAGCCTCCCCCCCCCTCCCCCCATGGCACGCAGAAGTGCCGCAAGACGACGTGGCATGGACTCGACTAATGTCTGAAGGTATGCAGGAGGCATTAACACAATAAATCCTGCAGGGCGGTCAACAAATCCAATCTGTCACGTTTAATGATTCTCGTCAGTCGTCGTTCGTCCCGTTCTTTCACGATCTTTTTCCGGCCGCAGCGATGTCGAAGATGTGATGATTTAGAGGATTCCCGATATTCACGGTACACTCGTGAAATGGTCGTACGCGAACATCCAAATGTTATCGCTACCTTGGAGATGCTATGTCGAATCTCTCGTGCGCCGACTATAACACCACGTTCAAACTCACTTAAATCTTGATAACCTGCCATTGTAGCAGCAGTAACCGATCTAGCTGCCGACCGCATCGCGTTACTATGATTGGTTCCATACCTCTGTTATTTGCATACGCACGCCTCTACCAGTTTTTTTGGCTCTTTAGTGTACATGTGTGCACATTGCGTTTTCTTCCACCATATGTGAAACTAACATCGCAATTGAGCTGATCACTTTATTCGTGCGTCGGTCAAGTGAAACTGAGAAATTATTAGAGAAGTAAATACCTCACAAACATTTTAAATCTTACACCTATATGTAGGGGTAGTGATAGTTCGCGAAAAGATTTCGAGACAAGATACAGTCCAAAGCACTGTAGGGTCGTCCAGCTTCTTTGATTGGCTAAAAAAAGATGTTCTGGCCGGTATTAACCGTTTGCGCACGAATCACCAATGTTCAGTGTCGGAGTTACTTAGTCCTGAGTGGCTTGGTCAAAGACGGACACGGCACCAGCAGTGAATGGAAGTCTAACAACAGCTGAGGCGTGTATGTAGTATTGAACTCTACTGTGTGCTCCGATTTTTAACGCGAAATGCATTAAATTAGAAACGGAAAGTAAAAAAAATAATTTCAGTATTAACAAATGCTTACTTAACAATTTTTATTCAACGTTAGGACATAGAACAATTTTCCCTCCATCGTTAACAACCTCGCTGGGCGCGAGACAATCAGTTTGCCCGTTAAAGTAAATGCGGTTATGGAGAGTGAAAATTTTCAAAGGTTGCGTGTTTTCGAAAGTTCTCAATTAACTGTGAACGGAATATACTTGGCTTCTCTGGGAAACGCCACCCTAAGAAAATATTCGCCAATTTACCACCCAATTGTATACGCGCGAGAAAACGATTGAAAAATTCTTTCATCCACGTGTTCATTTGTTCAGGAAATAGTGAAATGCGTAGTTGAGAGGAGTGCAGAGGTTTGGGCGGCTCTTTACATCGAATTATTAAGAGCCGGTGACGGCGAAGTGAGGTGAGTAGGGAGCAACACCGGAATGCAACGGCGGGGAAACGGGAGATACCCGAGAAAATCCACCTAACCAGCGGTATCGTCCGGCAAGCAGAGACGAAATGACATAGGGGTTCCTTTGATGCGTACCTCTTCTCTGATTGGCTACAAATGGCTCTGGGAACGGGTAGTGTGTCTTAACTGACTACAGAATACTGCGAAATATTCTATATTGGCTGGGCTGCCTCCTGGCTAGTATGCCACCAGGTGCTGATTGGCGTGTGTGGGTAGAGTTAGTGGTACAAGCGCCTGTCTCATCTCTGTAATGCTGAGTATTCTGTAGTATAGCTTAACATCTCAACAGCTATGTCATTAGTGACGGAAGTTGCTCAGAGAAGGAGGAATGGGGAAGGAATCGGCCATGGCATGTAGTAAGGAACATTCCCAGCATTCCCCAGGAGCGATTTCGTGAAACCATGGGAAACCGAAATCAGGATGGCTTACTTTCGCTCGGTCAATACAGAAGAGTTGTTTTGAATTAAGAGAAGAAAAACTTTACGATCGTTGGTAGATAGATTATGCCGATCAGAGGGCAAGGGCTGAGGTCTGTTTGGATGACCTTACCTTGGCCTCCATTCGCCACCTTGGTAACAAGTAAATCGCCATCTTGTTTCCTCCATTTTGTTTTTGCACTTTATGCTTTATCATACCATCTTGTATTTCCATGCTCTATCATTCCGTCTTGGCTGTCTGCCATTCCATCTTGTCCACCATCTTCTTTCCAGCTACTGTATTGTTTTCGCCAGCCATATTGTTTCCTAATTACTTACCTTCGCATATATCGCATGCTGGTTCTTTCGTCGTCCGCTAGAGTGCATCGCCGATAACTGTAGTGTTGTTTATTGCTGCTAGAGTGTGCCACCCTATTACTCATCTTCGTTCGACCCCGCCATTTTGTTTCCACTTGTTCTTCATCACCTGCTAGGGACGCTGGTGTCGCTCTCGCTTGGCCGCCATGTTGGTTCTAGAGTTAGCCACTATGGGCGCCACTGATTTTTTTATTTTGGAGCTCGAAATATCGTAACCATGATGGCGACGTATTGGCTACCGAGATGGCGGATGGAGGCCAAGGTAAATGTCATAGAAGATGGCGCCTGTGACGTCATACAAAATGGCGGATCCAATATGGCGGTGGATTCGCAGATTCGCAGCCCTTAGCCCTTGCCCTCGGAACAGCTTAATCTATCTACTATTAATGTTTCTCAACACGCGACTGATGTGGTAAACTGGTGAATAGTTCCTTAAGCCCCTCTCACACTGTCATATTCAGTTAGAGAAAAAATTTGTAGACTAAATACGTTCATAAAAATGTTCCATTCAATATGTTGAATGAAGTAATCTTGAAAGTATTTGACAATGTGTCACACTTTCAATTTTTTTGCTAAGATGATCTTGTCTAAATTTTTATTTAAAATTTATTTTCAAATTCAGATAGTGTTTTTGTGTTTCTGTGCAGTCCACTACAGAAAGAAATGTGAGAAATATGTTTCTTTATTTTGATTTCTTTACTAAATTTAAAATGTATTCATCAGAGATATTTCATGCGTAATGCAATTTAATACATCAGAGTTCTTAATATTATTTGGAATCAATCACTTCAAATAGCATATATGCTCAAAGAGCTTCTGTGTGCATTAATTATCTTCATAACCGAATTTTGTTCCCATCGACTGTTTGTCGTTTTAAAGTTTCGTGATGTCGTATACGACCATGTTTGTCTTGCGGGATTCTGATTGGCTGGATCCATCAAACATCAAATAAATTGTAGAACCCATCCAATTTCAAAATGTTTCAAGTAAAATAAAGCTATCCAACTTTTCCAGGCAAGCATGGCGGGGACAATGACGTTTCGGCGACGTTACAATCTTCCAGTATGATTCGACCGAACTTGCCGGAAGCAGTTGTAGGTTGATGCGCGCGTGGCGGGGGATCGGAACGACAGCCACGCTGCACGGTGCGCACCGCGGTGGTAACGGAACCCGGAGGGGACAAGGAGCTGCAGGGCTTCGTCTGTCAACAGGTCCCGGATCACCAGGCAGCTCACACTCGCAGCTGCGCAGCGCAAACAAACAGCTGCGGGGTTTATGGCGACACGCAGGCCCACGATGGCCGAGCCCCGGAGGGTCGCCGTCGACGACCCCTCCCAGCTCCTGCCTCGTCTCTCGCCGACGACGACGTGTCGACAAGCGAGCCGCAGACCTGTCCGCACCAGGGCTGGGCGATATATCGATATATATATATCGATCACGAAACAATGTTTTTTTTTTTTAGAAATATCGCAAATTCGATATGGTCCAACAGTGCAGGGCGATGTGTTGGCGATGTGCGATATTTGCGATATCACTATCACCTATGTTTGCGACATATCGCCATCGATTTTCGGTACTCTCTGGCAGTCATAAATCTACCCCACCGATGCCGGTATTCTCAACGAGTTTCAAAACGGTATTAAGAAGTCGACATTTCATTCTCAACTGGTTCGCCGTTGACTTTTCATGTCGATCCTGTGAGCGATGACTGGAGTATTTGCAGTAGTCTCAGCACAGCGGATCGCGATAAGTAGTTCCATGTCTTTACGATCATCGACTAAAGATGAGGTGTACCTGTTTTCGTTACCCGTCCATGTCGCCAACATTGATTCACTCATCTCTATAGATCTTACCGTTTAGCTTTTTAAGCAGAGATAATTGTTTATCGCATAAAAGGTTGACTGTTTTGCTAGGGTTGAACTTACTCTAGTGCATGTCCGACAGCTTTCTTTACTTACCGGCCGTCATGCATGAATTAAGCTACTATCCCATTTCATTGGAACTATGAGGCGTCTAGTACTCTAGAGCAGAAAGTTTGTGGTTGGTCTGCAAACAACTTAGCTGGACAAAAATTGTATCGCCTTATCGTAAAAGAATAAACTAGCTATTGTGTTTTTGAAAATATGTTGATTGGAAAAATGTTAGCAATTTTTCCTGTTCCTCTAAGTAGACTAAAACGATGACCAGGCACACCTGATCTCCACGAAAAACTTTCCACACTGGCACTATATATATACACACACACTGCTGGCATTCCAGCTGTTCTTCTTTGCTTATAGGGCTGCAGTGGTGTAGTGGTTAGACTGCTCGCCTCCCACCTAGGTGAACCGGATTAAATTTCCGGCGTGGTAGCTCCCGGATTTTTGCATGTGAGATTCGTGACGTTCGATGCCGCTGGTCGGCGGGTTTTCTCGGGGAGCTGCCAAATCTCTCCACAATATCTCCGCCCTGCTTATTGGCCGCTTGCCTTAGTGAGAAGGCATTTTTCCGCACTTCTGACCAATCATAATTGCGTTACTGCCTTACTGAACGCCTGTGGTTCGTGGCCTGGCATCGGGGAAAACTAACCAAAACCCTCAGACACAACACGAAATGAACAATGAAACCAGAAAAAGGGGACGTAAGGAAAGCAAAAAAGGAAAATATTAGAAGGAACACACGAGCAAAGGAACCGGGAGGTTGCGGGAGAAACCCACAAATAAAAGGAAAGTAACGAGAACATGAAAGAAGAAAGCAAAGAAAGCACACCAGGGAAAAGGAAAAACTCAGGTAAAGTAAGCGTGCATGTGCTCTGCGGGTATAATTGGCCCCGCACAGCCATAGGTGTGGTGAGTTTAGGTATGGGAAGTAAATAAAGTAATAACCAGTGCAAGTAATAATAATAATGGCGTGTGGGGAGTGCACCCAGGGCAAGGCGACACCCTCCGAGTGACGGTCTTCCCAGCTGGGACCCGTAGGTGACCGTCATCCCCGGGCATGACAGAAATGAAACCCTAGAATGGAGCGGCGCTGGAATGCAAGGGCGGGGGAAACGGGAGTACTCCGAGAAAACCCGCCGACAAGCGGCATCGTTCAGCACGATTCCCACGTGCGAGAATCTGGGAGTGGACCCACCGGGGATCGAGCCCGGATCGCCGTGGTGGGAGGCGAGCGCCCTGGACACTACGCCACCGCTGCCCCCACCAGTGCGAGTGTGTGATGTGGTCGTGACGCCCCACAGAGCCATCTTGAGATACAAAGCTTCTAAAATCACAGTTATGAACCATTCTGGAGTACTCTGAGATGGTGTTTGTGGTGTTCGCGACGTCTTGCAAGCACTCGATCGTCTGAAGTGTGCGTTCTTTCCGTAGATCAGCACGTTGGACGTGCGTTTAACAGTTCCCCCGGTGGAGGGGGGAGGGGGTTGGAACACCGTGCGAGGCTGCCCGAGCGCCGTGCAGCCCCGAGACGACGGTAGTGCACGGTCCGAGGCTCTGGTTGTGTGTCGTGTGTTCGCAGTGGGCGGAGCCCCGGAGGAGCTGTTCTCCGCAGTGAGGCGGCTCGGCGCTCGGCAATACCAGGAGGACCACAACCTGCCGGCTCCTGAGCGCGGCACGCTGCTCGCCGTCGGCCGGCGCACCACCGTCCGGCCTCCCTTCAGGTAAGGGCCTGCTCGCCGTCGGCCGGCACACCACCGTCCGGCCTCCCTTCAGGTAAGGGCCCGCTCGCCGTCGGCCGGCACACCACCGTCCGGCCTCCCTTCAGGTAAGGGCCCGCTCGCCGTCGGCCGGCACACCACCGTCCGGCCTCCCTTCAGGTAAGGGCCCGCTCGCCGTCGGCCGGCGCACCACCGTCCGGCCTCCCTTCAGGTAAGGGCCCGCTCGCCGTCGGCCGGCACACCACCGTCCGGCCTCCCTTCAGGTAAGGGCCCGCTCGCCGTCGGCCGGCACACCACCGTCCGGCCTCCCTTCAGGTAAGGGCCCGCTCGCCGTCGGCCGGCACACCACCGTCCGGCCTCCCTTCAGGTAAGGGCCCGCTCGCCGTCGGCCGGCACACCACCGTCCGGCCTCCCTTCAGGTAAGGGCCCGCTCGCCGTCGGCCGGCACACCACCGTCCGGCCTCCCTTCAGGTAAGGGCCCGCTCGCCGTCGGCCGGCACACCACCGTCCGGCCTCCCTTCAGGTAAGGGCCCGCTCGCCGTCGGCCGGCACACCACCGTCCGGCCTCCCTTCAGGTAAGGGCCCGCTCGCCGTCGGCCGGCGCACCACCGTCCGGCCTCCCTTCAGGTAAGGGCCCGCTCGCCGTCGGCCGGCACACCACCGTCCGGCCTCCCTTCAGGTAAGGGCCCGCTCGCCGTCGGCCGGCGCACCACCGTCCGGCCTCCCTTCATGTAAGGGCCTGCTCGTCGTCGGCCGGCACACCACGGTCCGGCCTCCCTTCAGGTAAGGGCCTGCTCGTCGTCGGCTGGCACACCACCGTCCGGCCTCCCTTCAGGTAAGGGCCCGCTCGCCGTCAGGTCAGCACACCACGGTCCGGCCTCCCTTCAGGTAAGGGCCTGCTCGCCGTCGGGTCAGCACTTCCCACGCACTCGTCGCTTTCTCATTTCACCCGTTTATCATCCTACCGCCGCTTTTTAAAATAAACATCGCCCTGCGAGAGATACACACAGTGTGTATATTCCGTAACATTCGAATGTTAACGTCTAAGACTGCAATAAAATATATTTATTGATTACTATTCCGAATGAGAGGGCTTCGAAATGTGCTCACCTTACCATGAATAGCCTATTGAAACTAACATTTTAAAAATGCCACTGCCCTCAACTCCACATACTCCTCGTATTTTCGCACGTGGGGATCGTGCCGGACGATGGCACTGGTGTGTGCGGGTTCTCTCGAGGATCCCCCCCCCCCACCACCGGCCATGCATTCCCCGGTGTTAAGAGCCGCCCGAATCCCTTCGCTCACTCGCCCTATTGGCTGGTCTGTCAGCTGGTAAGTGAGTTACCGGGTGTCAATTGGCGAATGGCGTTCCAACGTGCAGCTCGCCCCGTGACGCCATTTTTGCTGGCGCGTGTGGTGATTAACTAAGCACTTTTGAAAGCCCGTCTCAAGGTCTACTTTACCTCTCATGTTGTATCCTTCCGTCATGCGTAAAATTTACTTCGCCATAGGCCTAATGACTTTGTTCAGGCACCAGACAAGTAAGTACGTGAAATTGTTATAAGTGCTGGATACCAAAATATTTATTATGTTATGTTTGTACCATACTTTGTTCAACTTAACCGCCACCAAATAACAGTTACTGCATTTTTTTAAATATTAGAATATGCAGAATTGTTTTATATTTAGTTTTGTTTTTCATATGTATGGCGTGTTATTCGGTGATTACATATGTGTCACGCGATAGTCTACGGCATTAGTTTGCATTGTAATTGTTTTTCATTGCGTACTTGTGATAATGGCTGCAGCAAAACAGAAAAGTTTGGATTTAACATTACATTATTTAAAAAAATATGAGCGTAATTTTTTTTTAATTCGAGGTAAGGGTTGTCGCATACAATGCGTACAAGTTCACAATGTTTGGTACAAATATAAAATAATTAATTTTTTGGTATCCAGTGCCCATAAGAGACCTAGATGTATTACTAATAAGTAGAGACCTGAAAAATTCGTTGGATCATTTTGAAACAAGCTAGAATTCAAAACACTTGGTTTATATAACTTTAGCCATTGATCCACTAGGTGTTTGACACCTCCTGGCGAACGCTGGCCCAATCGTCGCCTTCCACTGTGACAGCAGACAACCAGTATACAGTAAATATTGACATATTTGTACATAAGACTGTAGAGTCTAGCCTGCAGGTCGTTGAACTAGCGAATTTTTCAGGTCTCTACTAATAAGTCAGTTCGTTCTCTAATAATGTACAAAGGATAAAATATAAACGTTATTTGCCATAATTTTAAACATTTTATTACATTATAATCTCAATAGAATGTTAAGACTAATAACGACTGCTGTTCACGTAATTTGTTATTATTTTACGTGTTTTGTTTCAGTTGGGACTTCACGCCGGCGGAAACGAAGCAGCCGGAACTAATGAGTGTTTCCGGGGTACCCGTGCGCACGTCGTCGTATTTCGCACACCGTCATGGAGCGGACGAGACAGAACCACTCGTCTCACGTAAGTGTGGTCGCAGTGTGTCGTATTCCATTATGCACTACTAAGCAGTGACCCGTGGTGGCCCGGTTCCTCCCGAAGACAAATAAATACATTGAGAATATAGTTTACACCCAGCACTGTAATATACACTGAAGAGCAAAAAAAAAAAAAAATCGTACAGGCGTGCGTATGCAAATAACAGAGGTATGGAACCAATCAGAGTAACGCGATGCGATCGGCAGCTAGATCGGTTACTGCTGCTACAATGGCAGGTTATCAAGATTTAAGTGAGTTTGAACGTGGTGTTATAGTCGGCGCACGAGAGATGGGACATAGCATCTCCGAGGTAGCGATAACATTTGGTAGTTCGCGTACGACCATTTCACGAGTGTACCGTGAATATCGGGAATCCGGTAAAACATTACATCTTCGACATCGCTGCGGCCGGAAAAAGATCGTGAACGAACGGGACAAACGACGACTGACGAGAATCATTAAACGTGACAGACGTGCAACCCTTTCTCAAATTGACGCAGATTGGATTTGTGGACCGCCCTGCAGGATCCATGATGTGAATTGCCTCCTGTATACCTTCAGACTTTAGTCGAATCCATGCCACGTCGTCTTTCGGCACTTCTGCGTGCTCGGGGGGCCCCTACACGATATTAGGCAGGTGTACCAGTTTTTTTTTTTTTTTGATCTTCAGTGTATGTAGAGACTGTTCACGGTGAAATGAGCCTTTTTGAAATCAAACTTCGAGAAACGTCACTGCTGCAACCTGCGTATATTTGAACAGGCACACTACCTGGCATGCGCCAAGTAAAGTTGGTATCGAAAGAGGGAAAGTAGTTCCATGTTTTAACGTCGAGTTAAAAGTGTTACGTTACAGAAATGTTCTCTTTTGTTTTCTGTTCGTCTTCAGTAAATTTTTTAAAATATGTACTTTTACGATAATTTCACAGTTTTCCTTGGCCGACACACGAATAGTGTTAAGCCGATGACGGTGTTAATCTCACATATGGTGGAAGAATATGCAATGTGAATACAAGTAGATCTTAAGCAGGATTTTGGAAAGTGCTCAGTTTACTGTGAACAACTTATAACGTGCAGAACTCTTCTTAAAGAGCAGATGGAAGGTTACCAAGCTGAGTNCCCCCCCCTCCAGGTCAGAGTGACTTTACTCCCCAAAGCAGTCTTATCTCCCGTCTCATCATGACTGAGGGGTCCCAAGATTAGGAATACCCCATTAACTGACTATGAATATATCAGCACTTTATATGTAGAACATAAGATCACCCGTTAAATTTTTGTTCCAGGAAATAAAACCGAAGCATTCACTAAAACATTAATTTTTTTTTTCGAAGCAAAAAAAAAAAATTAGTTAATCAGTGATAATAATTTTTTTGGCGACATTGGTGGTGTAGCTTCTATGATTGTAGAAAATTCTTTGCACAAACGTTTACTGAAAGTAAGCAAAATAAGTTTATTGGTTTTCTAATTTAAATACATTTGCAGGTATTTATTATATCTATAACAATTCACAGGTGTCTATCCTTCCCAAACAAATACCTGGCTACGCTATTGCCTGAGTAATGGCAGATAAATGCTGCAGCGTGATTCGCCTCGAGAGAAAATAATAACACATGACTTCATTTTAAACAGCAGTTTACTTGTGGATCGTGTCTCTTTGTGTTTGGTCTGATTCGCCGCTGTAATCGAGAGAACTCACACTCACACTTCATACGGTCAAAGTAGGGACAGTAGATTTTCATTAAAAATTTTCTTAGCTGATTGTATTTCAGAAAACTTTCACTCAAATCCACTTTCGTGATTGGATGATTCTTAGATGTCCATGAATGAGGACGTTAACTTGAACACAGCGATAATAAATATTACATGCATTTATAACGCACAGGTCTTTTAAGGTTCATAAATAATTCTTGCTCGACAGAAATAGGCGTACGGTATTAGTTTCCATTTATGGCCTCAACCTTCTATAGCAGCACTGAATATCTACGCAAGGCAGAGGGAAAGACAGTGGTTAGAAGAACAAGGACTTCAAAAATGTCCTCATTCAAGAGCGTAACCCATAGACTAATGCTAGTAATGAAAACCTCTAACTCTTAAAGCACGCAAGTAAGAGTTAAAAAAAAGTTTTACATGTAAACTCGTTATGCAAAATTTGTTGATTGCGGTGTCGATAAAATAAAACCTGCTATTTTGGCAAGCCTAAAGAATACATTCGTCAAAGAAAATTTTTGCTCCGTGAGAAAATATAACGGAACATAGTATGACTACTGAGATGGTGTGATCAGACTACTTACCTCCCACCAAGGTGAACCGGCTTAGATTCTCGGAGGGGTCACCCGGATTTTCGTATGCGGGGAATGTAGCGGATGTTGCCGTTGGGCGGCGGGTTTTCTCGGGGGATTTCCGTTTCCCCCGCCCTTGCATTCTGCCACTGCTTCTGCACCTCACTTCAGACTGGCCGGCTTTCAAGACCTCGATATTAAGCGCCGACCATAAACCTCTTACCTCGACTAGAACCGAAGATCATTAGTTAGTAGAATTTATGAAACTTAATTTCAATTACCACCGAATAAGGTGGTGCAGCATTAAACATTTGGACTCACATTCGGGAGGCCCTGAGTTCGATCCCCAATATAGCAATCCCGATTGTGGTTGTTCGTTGTTTCCCAAAGTCACTCCAGGCGAAAGCCGGGATGATTCCTTGCCGAGTCCTTCTCCGGTCCTTCTCCTCAGAGCAACTTGTTCCCTTTCTACGAGACGTTAAGCCTATCCCTCTCTTTGTCCACTACAGTGGGCATGTTGCAGAGAAAGAAAACATATGACGAGAGCTGCACATGACTAGGACCATGGCACAATGACGTCAGTTTCTTTCCTGTGGATTAGGGTGATTTGCGAAAACATTTATACACCTCTATTCGGTGAGTGGTATCCCCGTCTCCTAAGCGTCGAACACGTATTTCACTAGCTGTGTGATTGAAGCAAGTGTTGAATCTAGATAAGTACATGTTATCTGCAATCTCGTGCAGCGTTCCGAGCGCTTCTTCCTGTACCTGAGCCACAATCTAGATAAGTACAGCACGAAGCTAAATATCATTTGATTGCAACACTTCAAACCATTAATGGGGCCACGGGGGGATGAGCGGTTTGGACTGCTATCCTCCCATCTAGGCAAACTGGGTTCAATCCCCAGGCGGGTCTCTCCCGGATTTTCGCAAGTGATAATCATGCCGGAAGATGCCCCTGGTCAGCGGGTTTTCTCGGGGATCTCCCATTTCTCCCACCCTTGGATTCCGGCGCTGCTCCATTCTCGCCTCATTTCATCCTGATCGGCTCTCCAGACCTCATCATTAAGGACATTTCAAATCTCTCAACTCACCTCAATTCATACCATGAAATAATGCGAGACTGAAAGAGTTAAGTCTTACCTGTCTATCTGATTTCAATACTGGTAATAATACTGTGATGTTCGTTGTTTCAGTTCCCCGCGAAAAGAACGCAGTCGACAGCCGTGGCTCACGCGAGCGCAAGCCGAACACCATCGAGTCTCACGGCGCCAGCGTCGTTACGAGGAAGCCGAAGAAACAGAAGGTGAAGAAGCCGAGGGTGAAGAACCCGCGAAACGAACTCAAACTCGCGAGAAACTGCACCGACGCGGTGGGCGGCCGGTCTCAGAGCAAGCTGTGCGAAGCGCAGAGAAGACAGATCAAGAAGCAGAGGGCGCAGAGGAGGAAGAAGAGGAGGCGCATGAAGGCGCTGAGAAGAGAGAGGCAGAGGAAGAAGCAGAAGCAGAGGAGGAAGCACGATAAACCATCAGCGGTTGGAGGGGAGGCCCGTGAAAAATTCTTCAGTTTCGAGCACGTTAGGAACAGCTCCCACCACAGCTTCGTGCTGACGAGCGTGTCTAACAGTTCGGTGAGACTTCCAGAAGGTAATTCGCTGGGGAGTAGTTCCGAGCCGAACGTCAAAACAGCGAGGCCTGGCGATGTCGGCGACGCCAAGATTACGAACGAGATATCCGACCCCGCAGTGAACGTGGGCAACCCGGACAGGCCCAACGAAACGACCTACGCAGAGATCAACGCCACTGCTGTGGACCTGGTGAGCAGTCACGGCAAAGGACGCAACGACACTCCAACCACGAACAGAGCCTCGGTGACAGAGGACCCCGTCGACTCGAACAGGCGAAACGAAACGACCTACGTCGAGAAGAATGCTACGTCTGCACACCCTGTTGGACGCTCCGGCGAAAGACCTACCGGCAGTTCAGACTCGAGTGGGGCGTCAGATACAAAGGATCCCGCTCGAGGTCGCGGCCCAGAGGCTGTCACGACGGAGCCGACGACGGGAGGAGTGAAAGTCACCTCTGGAGGTTCGACAACGTCTCCTCCTGGGGCCTCGCTGGCTGGCGAGCTCGAGGACCTCTCCCGTCTGAACAGGGTGGACGTCAACGGCCCGCTGCTCGGCTCCGAGAGGGGAGACCTATCCTGCGTCGTGGGTCGCTTCCTGCCGGCGCCTGCCGTCAAACACGCCGACGTCAAGTACATCAGGTAAGTCTCCCATGTTCCGTGCTACCTGAATTAACGGCAGTGGTTCACCATACATCAGCTCGTCCTCGCAAATAGTTTTTCAGTGTTCGCATTGAAAATTTTGGTTCATTAAAATGTCATAACAGTCTCCCACACCTTTTTACACTGGTAGATATTCAATGCCTTGGTTATTCTCCGACTACCGACGGAAGACGATTAAGAATATCTTATTTATTATCTTCGGTCAGTAGTCGGAGAATAAGAAAGGCAGTTCCAATAATTTCGATACACACGCCGAAAAACTCGTTGAGAGTGCACGTTGTTAAATATAAGACATCGAGTCTAAAACTGTTGTAGCACTGGCCTCAATGGCGTGTGAGCAGTGTGTAAACTTAGCCACAGAGGTATCGTGCCCAGCAGATGTCTGGGCAAGTCTGGAAGGTGGTGGCGGGTTAACATCTCAAGGGGAGGAAGAGATGCGCGCGCAGCGCTGTTCATGCTATCAGCTGTCTCACAAACATCAGGTAGTGTGTCCTACCGCTGTTACTGAAAACCGGAAATTTGTGGGACGGCGCATATGCTTCACAGCACCTTCCTGCTTCGTTTTTAATTACCAGTTACCTTCAGTAACTGGCAAGGGGAATATTTAATAACTCACAATTTATTCCTTTTCCTGGACCACGCCCTCACGACGTCACGCGTTTTTAATGATAACCTTTGGGATTAGAATCAACAATACCAAATTCCAACAATTTTTAATATCCACCAAAACGAGACCAATCGTGGGCTTGTTGGTGGATCTTTTAAAAAGGCCTGTAATTTTCAAAATTTACTTTTTTAATAACTTAACCAGGTGGGAGTTTGCTACTCCCGCCTTCCAACCTACCTCCCCTGCAGGCAGGGGGTAGTTAGGAAAACATTTACAACCCCTCCACTGGGGGGAACCTAGTGGAAAAATGTGTCTGATGCGGGAAACCGCTGCTTTCACAGTTTGGATATGGGGGCAGAGGGCGGATGGGCTTGCCAAACATAAGTGACACGCAACCTGGGTGGTCAAGGACCCTTAACGGGGCCTGTTCTACCCCCGCGCTGAGCTTCGGCAGTGATGTAAAATCGGCGACGGTGCATATGCTGTCGGACCGTTCTGTTGTCGCCCAGCTACAGACCTGTCCGTGCCGGAATACACGAGGGAACTCACGTGCCTAGGATAAGCTGTAAAGTAGATGTGTTTCGATTATTCTGTTGCAGGAATCAAGACTCAAAAGTAATCCGAGGTCAAGGTAAAATACACCTAAAGCTAAGGAGGCCTACGCCAAATTGGAATGATGGAACATATACAAAAGACCCGAGGATCCCAACGTGTTCTTTTTTTTCTTCTTATGAGCAACGCCGACAAGAGATATAACGTACTCTACCGTGTGTTTACGGTGTTTTACATTCGCTCTCGAACCCTGGTATCCGTAAGGGCGCAGAAAGCATATTTTTTCCAGTGGCGGTTCATCTTTAATAGAATTTCTTTATTACATCTCGTCTGCTTCTACATCCACACCCATTAGCGAGCGAAGTAGGCTCTGGTGGCGAAGCTTTCATTTTAAACTTTTTTTTTTACAAGACACGATATAATTTAAAATTTTGTTGTCCAAATTTAATATAAAACATTTGGTCTAGTTAACCATATTAACTCTTTTTTTTAAGTGAGCCTAGAAACGTAATTAAATATTACATCACATTTGCATGATTTTATTTAAAGGGCATTACTGTAATTAATAATAATAGAAATAATAATCCGCGTGTCATGTGGCTACAACTCAGTTTTGTGATCACGTTGGCAGGCGTGAAAAAGTTTTAGCTTTCCATAGTTGTGTACTCATCTTGTGATGCTTGCTTCATCCCAAGTGCATACCTTAAAATACGTTCGCTATTGAGGAAGAAGTAAAGACTGAACTGAAAAGAGGTTATAGGAAAAGTTACAGTAAAGAGGATATTTCGGTATAAGTATGACTCTGGGTTCCATGGGAGTGATCGTAATTCCAATGAGGGTCCTTACAGCCCCACGACCCCCACTGCTTCTACGCCAATGGTTATCCCCTCATAATGTGTATACAAAAGAGTATAATGCAGTGATATCTGACAAAGACGTACAGTGACGCCTGAGATATCCCCTCGCTGTGTAAATAAGACAGTGACTGGAAGCAGATTCTTGGACCTTCGCCATTGCGATGCAGATGTCTGTAATGGAAAAAAACAAGACTGAGCACGAAAAAAAATACTTGAAATAGACAAGTAACCTATGGACAAAAAATTAAATATGTACATAACTCTGGGAAATTCCAAGAGGGGATAGATTCAAATAAACAAGTCAGCAACTACCTACGAAAATAATATTTATGTATACACGTAGAAAACAACACAGGCTAGAAACCTGCTTTAAAAATAGGACAACACCGACATAATATGTAGGAACAAAGTGGGACAACACAGCAATAAAGCGCACCCAAACACAGCAGACACGACAGAATGCGAGCCAGGTATGCAGTAAAGAATATATATGCACAAAGCCAGAAAGTTCTATGAAGGAATCGAGTCAAATAAAACAGGACAACAAGCTGAATGCGGAGAACTAACATACTATATATATGTTGTGTCCGTTTGTTTGGACGCGTATAACTCCCGAAAAAATTAACCAATTTTCATTCTGTTTTTTTATAAACCTTCCTTTCGTTCCCACGAGTGTTTGTACACCTTCCTTTTCTATCTGTATTACCTGCAAAGGTACTAAAGTATGCAAAAAGGTATATCTTTACCACGCTTTCGCGTCAGGAAGCGCCTTTGTTGACAGCTGTCTGTTTAAACATTTCAGTTTGTTGTTCTCAATGTTTTTTTTCTTTTAATTAATTTCACATAAATGAATAGAACCAAAGTCTTTTATGCCACAGCAACGCGTGGCCGGGTAAGCTAGTGCATATATACATATATACTGTATGCATATATATGGTCGAATCGCATTGTTATGACCACCTGCTAGTATGGTCCGTCTCATATAGGTTGGCGAGATTCGGACAGTCAGTGAGTGGCAACTTGACGTATACGAAACCAACAAAGTGCCATTTACAAAAATCCTTTATCAGCTGATGCACAAACGAACAAAAGTTAAAATTACGTTGGCTATTCTGAGTGCACTACCGACGCACATTAGACAAGCAGAAAATACGCGATAAGAAAGAGTTCCTAGGTTAATAAATACATTTTATTTTACGAGGTCACAAAACAGTGGTTGTTAGTGTTACAAACTAAACTTCGTGATAAAGTAGTAACGTATAGGTGTTAGAAATGAAATTCACAATAAAACGATCTGCATCCAAATAAAACGCAACTTCAAAACCTTTTTCACGACGTATTCCCCCTCTCCAACCATGCTTTCCATGCGTGTTTGATATTAATCCCAAAATCATACAGAAATATTGTATAATATTGTTAAATTATTTTTTCTAATAATTTGACGAAATATATTTCAAATTCGTGTCGTTCTGAGCCAGTAATATAAGAACAGTCAACTTTTAAAAAACGCTATCTATTGAGCAATGCAAACGGCTCACATCTCGCTCTGTCATGTCGTGTGCGCCATCTATTCTCTCTTTCCCGAAGCATTACCAGCCAGAGAATAATAACTTCCATGCTAACAAATTTACGAACAGATACCAATAGTTTTATTTTTACGCGAGCTCTGCATAATTTTTAAAGTAGAATATATTTCGTGTATAGCGATTTTGAGTACTAGTAATTTCTATTCGGCCGGTAATCGTTCATCTACGTAAATTATACGCCATATTGTTCTCCCGAAAACCCATTTCCTTGTTTCCGTGTTGTTACCATATTGTATTGATAAAACGAAGAAAGTGGGACGCGCATGAATAGTTTTGAAGCAATTCTAACGTTCTTCCACGTCACATATTTCCAACTCGAACTGTTTAACATCAGTAATAGCAGAATTATTGCATTGCAAATCAATAGTCACTGGTGAGTTGTTGGCAAATAAAAGTGCGTTGCCAATCAAATCTCCCGAATTACTTTTTGTTCCAGTTACATTATATATGACGTTCAAAGTGTGATAATAGCTACAACTACCGTCTCGAAAATTTAAACCCAAATTCACTGTCTCGGACAAATTAAAAAAGAGTTAGCAAATATTTAATTTTTTGCAAGATTTTATATTTTTACTTTTATAACGTTCTAATTTTTTTTTAGACAGATGTCAGTCTAAAATTTCCTAAAATTTGTTTAGCATTACAGTGCAATGGCAAGTGGATTAACTGACAGCGTAATGATAAAAAATACAGCCTCCATGTGACGCACCAGCTGATGGCGAAAGGATACATAAACGAAATGTAAACATTGGGGATTCTTTCGTCGAGCTGTCCCAATCTCGCCAACTTACATGAGACAGACAATATCCAGAGTAACCGCCCTTCGCAGCACGGACATCAGCTAGACAAGCTGGCAGTGACTCAGTCAGGTGCTGATAGTCTCCACGGGTACCTGGAGCCATGCTGTCTGCAGCGCGTCGCACAACTGTTGAAGGGTACGTGTCCGTGTTACTATGGAGTCTCTTATAGAAGTCAAACTTGGCTTTAACATCTCTTATAATCTCGAACCATTAAGAGTAAGTAAATCCATTAACGTGGTTTTTGCTGTACATTACAGAGCCACAACTTGTGCAATGGATGCATAACATTTCTTGCGCAAAAATACAGCCGGTCTGTTGAAAATATTTAATTGTCCTACTGTTTTGCAAAATATTTTGTAATTATTGCTTGTAAATTATTTTCAAAAAAATTGTTTTACAAAAAATTTCTTTGAATACATTTAGTATTGTTTTTACGACTTACGTTTCGAATTTTTTTTACTTTGATTAAAATATGATGTTGCCTTATTTTATAAAAGTTTTCTAGCGTTACCTATAAATGCTGAAGAAATATTTTTATAAAAACAATTATTACGATGAATACTGCTAATATTACGGAATAATTAATGACAGTGAGAGAAAAATAAAGCCAGAAAGGAATACAATCAAACTGATAGCCACTGTTGTGTTCATGTCTTCGCGGTGCACCACTTAGCTGAAGTGTATTTTTATTAACGTCACTAATCATTAATTATAATCTATTTTACACGTCATGTTGTCACCTTTATTGTCGAACCATATGTAAATGAGGTGCCGTGTTTATGCATCTGAATGATCAAATGATATGTATAACCCTTGCACAGAAACGTGGAGTAATTGAAACATCACTAGGCGATAGGAAATACTTTAAACACACGTTAGAGTTCCTTTTGTGATTTCAGAATATTGGTTACTTTGGGCAGCCTGGATGGTTATAAACAAAAACTTTAAGTTCAGAAAAGTGGAGTTACGAAATCACATCACTGCAATGCATTTATAATAATAGACCAATACTATTTAAGTTCTAAGGTTAAATTACCATAGTTGTTTCACTGTTAAATGAATAATTTCGAAACGAAACTTGGAAATAAATTCCTTGATAACATCTGCTTATAATTTAATGTTAATGTTGGCCAGCAAAGTAGGCAGCCATTAGTGATAAGTGGTTATTTTGTCTTACTGTCTTATTAAAAATTCAAACTCTCAATTTATGTCAAGTGAAATTTCTTTAGTCTTCTAACGATTAGACGAAGAACTGGAGTGATGGCAACCGATGCATAGGTATTTGTCATTAGGTTTATGGTAATTCTAATTGTTGTGTGGGGTAGGTGATATGTATTGGGCAGTGTTTAGGATTAATTAAGCACGGCTTTCGAAAGTGTTCAGTGAACCAGGAGCAAGTGTATTATCGCAGTTTGTAGCGAAGTAGTGTATAAAAGTGTGTCCGGGTGCAGGAGTGGGGACGGCGCGGAGGGAACGCTGGTGGCGAGGTACGAGTGCCAGCTNGCTGTGTGCCCTCGGGGGAGGAGCTGTCCGAGCTGGACAATAGCCCGCACTGTGCCGAGTGCGACCAGGTGTGCCACCAGGAGCCGGGACGGCCACCTCTCTGCTCCTGCTACAGGGGCTTCCAACTGCACAATGCCACCACCTGCCTCGGTATGTTACTCTCTCTGAGAGAGGAAACCTGCCTGTTTCGGTAAATAATTTTCTTAAATTGTGTCAAACCAATGTGTGGATATTTCGCTGTCGTCATCATCGGTGTCTTTCGTTCAATGCCATCCATCCATATATCACCCATGCATCACTCATACATAATTCCATCAACCATCAGCATTCCATCCATTATACATAATTAATTATATTATCAATATTTTCTTCGCTTCAGGTATAAATCACGTGGTTTTCCTCCCCCTTGAATCAGCAGTCGTTGTTGCTGCCATCTTCAGGGACGTACGGATGCCATGACTGCAGCAATTACTTGTCTTTATGTCTATGAGGCCCAGAAGATGGCAGTTGCAGTAACTGCCAAAACGTTGGAAAGAAATCCCGCGATGCTTTCCAGCCTAAAAAGTCAGAAAAATGTTAACATTGGCTGCGAAATCCAAGATTCATTTTAATACAGTCATGGGGTATTCTTTATACAGAATCCATACGTTCATTCATCATCCATAATATATTTATCATAAATTTCACCATGATCATGGCAGCTTCCAACTACTGGTTGGCTCTGCTTGGAAAGTAGTTATCTCCATCTTCTCCTATCTTCACGCCATTTCTATCTGGGCCCTGAGAGACTCAACCCTCTCCGGTTGTGTCCTGGAGAGTCACTAGGGGGTTCGGAGTAGTACCCCGGCCAGATCACACGCTTGGTGTCTGAGTACGAAGGTCTCAGAACCTTGTGGAAGGGTGTTTTCGGCCATACTTGTGTATCAAGTCGGGGCTTTGGATTTGGTTACCTCAGGTGCATGTCTGGGACACCTGCGATGAGAAGACGTGATCCCTATTCCCCGCCGAGTGGGCGGCTGAAGCGCGGGATGGCTCTTTAGTTAAGAGCGCTGCATTAAAATATAAAAGTATGGCAGTCGAGAGGCTGCTGTATTTACATCACGTATGTATGTTCCTGTGAGACAGTGCTTGATAAGGTGACATGCTCATGTCTCATGGAGGTTGGATCAATGATGGTTTGAGCCCAACCTCCGGAATGACTCAGTTTCGAGCACTAAATCGCCAACCAGCTTGTTAAGAGCCCACTGTAATCAGGAGGTCTTGTAGTTCTTAGTATTTCTCTATAGTGCCCATATGATGTAGAAATAGAAATTTCAGCATCTTTCACTGTTTTCATCTAACAAAACTAGAGATCTTTCCACATTAATAAGGGTTATTGTTGAGCTGGTATTATTAACGAAGGCCAAGTAAGAAAATTTAAACTTCGCTCCTAGCTGTCTTTTCAGTGCTGATGGATTTAAAATTGCAATTTCTGTGGTAAATGCTTTGGTAAAAAAAAAAAATACACCTTGCCTTGCCTGTTTTCTTACTAATATTTTTTACACCATAGTAGAGTGGTTTATGTACTATATAAACATTTATAGCAGTACATTTTGTGTTAGTATAAAGATAATTTTTTTCAGACCAAATATGTTTCCTCAAGCAGTATAATACTTAACTAGCAGTCGACGGTAGTGGGTTCAGTCCTGAATTCTACTAGGGATGGCACTCAGCAAAGACACAAATCACCAGTGTTTCAATTATTTCATTTTTGTAGTGTTGCGATAATACAATATTTGTTGTTCTGGCTAATTTTAGATGTTAAATCACGTGATTTCTATTAACATTTTGCATTAATACAAAAGTCATTTTAAGTGATCCCATACCACACAAAATCAGCCTTTATGGGTAGATCAGATTTTTAAATGAATAGCAGTGTAAGGTAAACTATTTTGTACCGACTATCTAGCAACATAGCTCGCCTGTATGTCATGGAACATACGAGGGTAGTGGCAGTCATTTTATTATAAATGTTTTACCGTGCAATTGTACAGTGCAGTATGATAATCTACGAAGACAGGCAGCATTCAACCAAAAAAAGTGTTCCTTTGATTCTTTGCTAAGGAGGATTCATGAGCCTCCCTGCTCTTGACAAGAGTTTGTATAGCTGTACTTTTTTCCATTTTTCTGGGATCGAATGCAGTATTTCCAGCCAAACATCACTCAACCTTTAATCGCCCTTTAAGTTGCGCCATCGTTGTAGTGGAGTGGAGAGATTTTGGCGGCTCTTAACACAGAGGTCTTGAGAGCCGATGAGTGAGTGAGTGAAGAGATTTGGGATGCTCTTAACAAGGAAGTCTTGAGAGCCGATGAGGGTGAAGTGACGTGAGTATGGAGCAGCGCCGGAATGGAAGGGCGGGGGAAACGGAGAGATCCCCGAGGAAAAACCTGCCGACCAACGGCATCATCTGGCACGATTCCCACTTGCGAAAATCTGGAGTGATCTGGCCGGGGATTGAACCCGGTTCGACTTGGTGGGAGGCCACCACTAGCTGCTTCGCCAATCGCTGGTCCCACTACTGTAGTATATACTATCTCTTACTGTGTTTGCAGTCTCATCACACGGTTGTGATAGCCACTAACTAAAGTGTGTATCTGACAGTCAACGTCATCACATTTCAATTAATTAAAATGGCAAAATGTAAATAATTTGCTAAATCTAAACTTTAAGTAATGTAGATTACTCGCATGGTTATAGTTACGTATAAAATTGGGTTAGACTAAACAGCTTTGAGCATGATTATCCTTTCTAAATTTCATACTTTTAATTATTATACACATAAGTTTTGCTGAGCACGTAAGTTACTCGGTCATTCTTTTTGTGCATTGAAGCATTTTCCGTTCGGGTCTACAGTAGGGCTGGTTTTCTTATAAACGCTGATCTCTTGGTTTCCAGATATAAATGAATGCAACGACGATAATGGAGGCTGCGAGAATGAGTGTGTCAATAGCGTGGGTTCCTACTTCTGCAAGTGCCTGCAAGGATTCAGGGTTGATCTAAACGGGAAGATCTGTCGAGGTAATGTACATAGGCAAATAACTATTAAAAACTTTTTGAACTTGGTATTTGGTTCAGCGTAAAATGGTTTTAATAATCTCCTTCTGTTTCCGTACTTTACAGCCTAAAATAAAGTCCCTACTGTTCACTGTGCGAATGTGCTGCTGTTTTGTTATGTGGTCTGAAGTATTGTCCAATATTCAAGCTATGTAAGTATGTTCGCTGCTGTCTTAATCTGTAGCATAAAGTGGTGGGTGACGTCCAAGTTACATAAATGTGTTCTTCCTGCCTTAATTTATGGCTAAAGTAGCTTTGCCCAAGCCACATCCCTACTGCCTTTCTCTACAACCTAAACTAGTGTATAAAATGCCCATTCTGTGATACTGTGTCTGTACGGTTTTTCTATATAAAGTCCATGACACATGAGCGTGTCCCTACTGCGTTAATCTATAGTCTAAAGTCATTTGAGTGAGTATCTACCGCCTTGAAATACCATATTCTTATCTTTATTGCCTAAAGAAGCGTATGATGTCCAATCGTCATAAATGTGTCCCAAGAGCCTTAATTTATAACCTAAAGTAGTATACAATATACAAGCCACATGGATGTGTCGCGGCTCCATAATATATAACCCTAGGCAGTATATAATGTCCAAACCACATGAATGTGTTCCTGCTACTCTATATACTGAAGTAGTGTACGATGCCCAGGCTGTATTACTGTGTATGTGCTGCATTAATTTATTAAGTAGTGTAAGTAGAGGGATCTGGGGGACTTTGGCACATCAGGACCTGGGACCGGAACGTCGGAGCTGTTGTTGCTCTGTCATTCCGGTCGGTCGGAGGCCATCTTGGATCCATGTGGCCTTGACCTTTTACCCCTAAAAATTTAACAAAATTCAAAACATCCAAACAATTTTGAAAAATTCATTTAAAAACTATTTAAAAAATACGAATTTTCTTTTAATTATATAAAAATTATTAAAACATTTATTTTAAAAAATTACATTTTAGGAAGTCCTCCACACCCCCTCCACAATACCCATACCACCTCCTTAGTAGGTGCAGTCCACCATCTGGGTAGGCATCACAGCCACCATCCGACATCTTGGTTTTTCGTTTGTCNACCTCCTTAGTAGGTGCAGTCCACCATCTGGGTAGGCATCACAGCCACCATCCGACATCTTGGTTTTTCGTTTGTCATTTGTTTTTCATTGCTGGTGCTGTCCCCAGCACCGCACACAGCAGACAACTTACCCTCTCCCCTCACCCTTTCCAATATATTTAATTGACCAACTACCCGACCCCTGAATCTCATTAGATAACTGCCCACCTCCTTCCAATATATTTCATTGCTCCACCAATGTTTCTCATTGGCTAATTACTCCGGTGTTTTTGGAAACCTTCGTTCGACCGATAAGTCGGTTCCCCTCCACCCCTTCCAATATATTTTATTGCTCCGCCAATGTTTCTCATTTGCTAATTATTCGGGTGTTTTCGGAAACCTTAGTTCCGACCGATCGGTGGCATAATTCAATCGCGAGGGCGGACTATTTTGTTTCCCCTTAAAAACTGTTTATAAGAGACCACCCTGAGCTCCCTCGGGAAATCAGTCATTTTTCTCGCTCTTAGAAATGTTCGTGTGTTATCCGAGTGGCCATAAAAAAATCCTTTCGGCCATTTTGGCATTTGGAAGGGTGCGCTCGCTTAGTGCCTTGGACAAACGGGACGAGTTACCGTACCTGCCGAAAGAATTTCTCCTGGTCTACGCACCTTACGAAATTTCGACCGTACTCAAGAATTAACCAGTCTACCTGTAGCAGGACGAGGACATACGAGACTGCCACTCGTACAAGGAGTGTTTCGAGGGCTGCACCACCTCGGTTCCTGACACGCCGCATCGCAGGGTTAAGTGCAAGGCCCGCCGAGTAGCCCTCGCGACGTCTACGCCCGTAGAAGACGCCTTCCCCGTAGAAGACGCCCTCCCCGTAGAAGACGACATCCTCGTTCAAGTTATCTACTCGAAAGCTGTACCCGTGGAAGATGCTCCTCTTCAAGAAATGTACTGGCAAGCACAACCCGGCGTGGAAACCAACCCAGAACACAGCTGCGCGATGTGTTTAAACTTCGATAAAGTTTTAAATGACTTCGTAAACAATGGGAACCTAAAATTTTATTATATAACAAAAAAACATCTAGTGAAAAAAAATTTTTTTTGCAGCTTTCAAGGTTTTCGCTCGTTGGACTCGTACACCATCGAGCCGATTGCCAGCTCGCACAGTGACGAAGACGAGAAAACCGAAGTTTTAAATTTTTTACCGCCGTGTCCATGGCAGCACCACCAAGCGGATGGTGGCTTTGACGCCTACTAATATGGTTGACTGCACCGACCAAGATGGCGGACTGCACCGACCAAAATGGCGGACGGCATCTGTGATGCTTACCAAGATTGCGGACTGCACTTATCAAGATGGTGGAATGAGTATTGGTTGTGGGGGTGTGAGGGACCTCCGGAAGATTAAGTTTTTTATTAATTTTTTTATTACTTTTAAATAATATTTTTACAATTTTTAATATTTTTAATATATTTTTTTTAATTGTTTGGAATATTTTGGATATTTTAGAATTTTTGGGGCCAAAGGCTAGAGGTCATATGGATCCAAGATGGCCGCCGGACGATTGTAATTACAGAGCACGAACAGCTCTGATGATCCGATCCCAGGTCCCGATGTGCGAAAGTCCCCCAAATCCCTCTACTAGTGTATAAAGTGCAAACCATATGAATGTATACCTACTATCTCAAAGTAGTGTATAATACTCAGGATGTGTAACTGTGTCTCTGCTGCCTTACTCTATGGCCTGAAGTCCTGGTTACACGAATGTGTCCGCGATGACTTCATCTATAACATTAACTAATGTACAACGTCCAAGCCACGTGAATGTGTCTCTACTGTCTTGATCAGCATAAAGTAGTGCTTAGTACCCAAGCCCTGTGACTCCTGCTGTCCTACTTAATGCTCCAGGATTGTATGGTACCCACACAGCTAGACAGTGGGCCTGCTTGCTTGACGGACTACAGAACAGCGCGTAGTACACACAGACTGTGTTTGGTGTGAGCACAGACATCAACGAGTGCCTGCTGCGGAACGGACACGGGCCCTGCCAGGACACCTGCACCAACCTCCACGGCGGCTACACCTGCAGCTGTGAAGGCATCTCTGGCACGCGCCTGTCCGCGGACAACCACACCTGCGAGGACGTGGACGAGTGTGCGGCGGGGACGGCCGGCTGCTCGCACACCTGCCTCAACACCCTGGGTCGCGTGTTCTGCCTGTGTCCGCCCGGCTTCGAGCTGGGCCCGGACTGGAAGACGTGCCAAGGTAACTTCCTGGGATTATCCCAACTAACTTCTCTCATATCATCAAAATTTAAATTCAAGCCTTTTAGTGATCTTCAACATGTGAGGATTATATTAAGATCTGTTTTGTTTGATTGAAATCCCAATATCCACAAAAGAACACAAACATTAATATAATGTAAAAAAAAAAACCTGCAAACGAAAACAATACATAAAAGTCACCAATACCTAAATTTCCTGACGCTGGCTTATTTGCTTAAGAAAAGTATAATATTTTTTACGTCATTGTCCATTCCACCAATATTCTCCTTGGCCAGTATCTCCTCCATCTGCAGTGTCTTCATTCCATGTTGAACGTTTCTTTGTGTAAGCTCCCTCACTCGTTATAAACCTCCAAACCACTTTCTTGTTAAATGGCAGATAAATATGTCGGCTGTGTACTTTTAAGGTAAAGTCCATTCACGGTTACTTCCAACTTTTCTGAAGCCTTGCTCAGGTTCTCCTTTCAGGATATTTCTCCCCCTCGTGCAAACAAAACTTGGCCGTGTTTAAAAAATTACACCAAAGGGCAGCGTACCGCATCAAAGCGCAGTCACTTAAACAATATTTTACATGATAACTATTTCTTGCTAGGCATTACCAACATACCTGTTTTCTAACTGTCTTTAATTCATATTGAAAATAAAATAAATATTATGAAAAATACCGTAAGTGGGGGTCACTTTGTGACAAATTGAGATGACTTTGTGACACATAAAATCACATTTAAAAATGTTGCCCAAATTCAGTGGGATGTTTCAGGTATTCAGTGGTGCCATTTGAACCACTATGCATTAAAAATAACCTTTATTAAATGAAACAAAATTTGAAAAACGGTGAAAAATAATCTGTCACAAAATCACCCTCCATGTCCCAAGTCACCCCCGCTTCCGGTAGGCAAAATATAATTAAATGTTCAATTTAACCAAAAATAAGATACGTGCACTTCAACAGAAGTTTTAAACGATNACCCTCCATGTCCCAAGTCACCCCCGCTTCCGGTAGGCAAAATATAATTAAATGTTCAATTTAACCAAAAATAAGATACGTGCACTTCAACAGAAGTTTTAAACGATTGTAATTCATGACGTATTAAAGAAAGAAGAAACGCGTCGTATATAGGATGATTTTCCAAAGGCTTGATTCAAAACGTGTGAATAAACAGCATATAGACTGTACAGAATGTCCCAATAAAATGTACTCGCCCACAGAGTGGCTATTAGTGAGTGCTGTTTTTTGGTTTCGCTGTCCTGCCTTGACTCGAGCACGTTCCTTTGATTCGCGTGATCGTGCTCCACGTTTGTTTCCACCATTGCACGTGTATATGTGTTAGTAGCGCGGCGTCGAGTGCCGTGCAACGGGCGAGCACGTAGCATGTGCGTGTGTGTGTGTGTGTGTGTCAGACGTGGACGAGTGCAAGGATGCGCAGCTGCAGGGGGAGGTGTGTGACGCAGTGTGCGTCAACACCGTGGGCTCCTACCTGTGCCGCAGTCCTGGGGACCAGCCCGCCGACGAGGACTGCAACGGCGACTGCAGCCTTAGGGCCATCAACGCGACAGGTGCGTCTCGTACTAGCGGCGAAACTAACCTCACTTCCACTACACGTTGCCAACGTCAGTGTTGGCAACTACATGTTCGCCACTAGGTACGCGCTAGTGTCGCATGTGTACAGCATTTTCTCTATTTGAAAGGTTAAAAAAACAGGATACTTGTAATAATCATAAGTCAAATATAAAATAACTTCGTAACTAAGTAAAATCTTTCTCTTTTATTATTCAGGTAGCTTAAATGTTTTATTAAAAGTTACCTATTTGGAACACTGCGTACCTAGTGGCGGAAATTTTCCTTATGCCAAACTCTCCCTTAAGAAACCTCGTTTTGTTCCCAACTTGAATATAATTAACCTTAGTAAAACTACAGGGAGAAAAATTGTTCAGACAACCAAATCTTTTTTTTTTTTTTTTGTGACGGTCGTCACTAAGATCTTTTCCAAGGGGAGGCACAGGAATTAGAAAGTTTCCTTCAGAGGAGAGTGAGATATAAAACTGGGCTTTGCCCTAAACGCATGCAACAAGCATCCACGGTTTTTTTATCGTTAACAATAGACAATATGAAATTACAAAATAATATTAAATACAAATGCACAAATATATATCAAAATAAAATTATGTAAATCCAGGAAGAACTCAAGTACTCCTCCCAGCAGGGGCTTGCATTTTGAAGTGTTGTCGCTAATAAGCAATTTATTTGTTATAAAATTGTTATATCACATTTCATAGAAAAAATACAGTTTCCAGGGGAGGGCAAGCCGCNTTTCTCACTCCCTGCTGACGCCCGTGCTTATAAAATACTGTTCCTTGTAAACAAAACTAAAGTGATGTTTTCTGACTTTAAAAGAGACGTTTTGATTGTCGAACCCAGGTTTTTTTTTAGTCGAAAATATATGTCTGGAAACAAAGTATTCGGTCGAATAAAGTGTGCATACTTGTTTGGCCGTGCACACTCTAGAATATATTCTTACGACTGAACCTAATATTTCACTCGGTGAGTACTTTCTCATGTAGACAGTANCGTGCACACTCTAGAATATATTCTTACGACTGAACCTAATATTTCACTCGGTGAGTACTTTCTCATGTAGACAGTGGCTAGGGAAAGATAAAAATCCTCTGCAGATCAGACTATTACCAAGGTGATTCAGGTTCGATGCCCGCCATGGGAAAACACTCACAATATTATGTTTTTTTTTTCCTCGTTTAAATTTGACTCAAAAAATTATTTTGTGTTGTGTGGAGTAATAAATATATAATGTTTGCANTTTTTTTTTCCTCGTTTAAATTTGACTCAAAAAATTATTTTGTGTTGTGTGGAGTAATAAATATATAATGTTTGCAGTGATGGCTACAGAATTTATTTCCTTTAGTTTTATGCAAC
Organism: Clitarchus hookeri; assembly: GCA_002778355.1. Lineage (NCBI taxonomy): Eukaryota > Metazoa > Arthropoda > Insecta > Phasmatodea > Phasmatidae > Clitarchus > Clitarchus hookeri. The sequence continues at coordinate 118,878 of NQII01001247.1, forward strand.
GTAACACATTAACTAATTTATGTTACTAGCAGTTTCGGTTACTTTTAATTGATGCTCTGATAAACTGATCGAGTCCGTGGCAACGTTGATTTTAAATGTGTCGGAAAAGGTAGAGAACGACAAAAAAAGTATAGTACCCGACAGACAGACGTCTGGGCTTGTCTCAGAGGGAATAGGAAGGGTGACTTTCGCAAGGGTAGGGGGGGATAAATGCGCCCGGAGTGCTGGCCATGCTATCAACTGTTTCACAAGCATCAGGTGATGCATCCTTACTGCTGTCACCCAAGACTAAATACCGGATGTTTGTGGGGCGGGGCATATTTTGCCGGGTCGTCCTGCTTCCTCTCGACCACGGACCCGCGCCGTGACGGGCTGCAGACAACATCTGTCGGGCACTACACGACATGAACTAGGCTTTGGAAAGTGCTAAACTTAGAACAGCCTTCGGTAACTAGGTACGTGGGTGGTAATGTGTGCGTGTTGCCCGTCCCATGGTAAAGTGTGAGAATAAACATTCGCAGTTATCATACATTTGTTCATTATGCAAGCTCACGATCAACATGAACTTACAGGAAATTCAGTTCTTCAAGTGGGAAATGAAATTTCAAAAGTTTCAAATTCAGCTTATTTAAAAAGTTTGCATTCCGTTTCAAGTGCTTCTTAAAAAGTTACTAATTTCATTGAAAGTTATTTGGCCGATAATACAAATCTCAAATAAATAAATTATTTTGTCGTTACATATAAACAAAAATTTTACAAAGGTGGCAATACGTTGATAAAGAAAGGCATTTTTGGTCAAAAGTAGTTACCTGTCAATGGGTCCCAATTTAAGATGGAGAGAATCTTCGAAATGCTTGTCTAATAACCGGGCCCTCGCGCAGTTGAGAGTGTTGCCACACATGCTGAATGGCAAACACACTAGAGCAACGAATTAGGTAGCCATCAGAAATAATGTACCCTAACTGTATACAACAGCACTTGAATGTTTTAAAACAAGTTTTTCAGAAGTAGAAATCTGTTCTAACATCTTATACATGACGATGGAAAGAAGAGGTATATATCAAGTTCTCTTATCCAAGTTGCACTAAAGTTGTCTAGCGACTGAAAAAGTAATCACAGTTATTCGGGGACCGCGATGGCTGAGCGGTTAGACTGCTCGCCTACCCACCGAGACGAACCGAGTTCAATCCCCGTCTCCAGGTCACTCCCGGATTTTAGCAAGTGGGAATCGTGCCGGACAATGCCGCTGGTCGGCGGGGTTTCTCGTGGATCTCCCGTTTCTCCCCCCGCCTTTTACATTCCGGCGCTGCTCCATTCTCACCTCGTTTCACCCTCATCGGCTCTCAAGACCTCGTTGGTTAAGAGCCGCCCCAAATCTTTCAACTCAACTCAACAGTTTTATTTGCTCTCAACGCGCAGATTANGACCTCGTTGGTTAAGAGCCGCCCCAAATCTTTCAACTCAACTCAACAGTTTTATTTGCTCTCAACGCGCAGATTAAAAAAAAAATCAGTAAGACAAATGAGAATGTTTTAAATGGTGATGTGAAATTAAAAAAAGTTTGATTATGTAAGATGACTACTTAAACTTGAAGTTCGTGGTTACGAAGTGAGCTGGTTCACGTGGGGAAGTTCGCTTCGCAGGGATGTCTGGGAGGCGGCGTGCTCTCAGGAGTTTCTCTCGCTTGTCCGCAGAGCCGGTGCGGGCGGAGTGTCCTGGAGGACTCCGGCCCGGCCAGGACCTGCAGTGCGAGGACGTGGACGAGTGCGACGACAATAACGGCGGCTGCGCGCACGTGTGCGTCAACACGTGGGGCAGCTCGCACTGCCGCTGCAAGCCGGGGTTCGCGCTCGACGTCGACGGCAAGGACTGCATAGGTGAGCGGCTACCTCCCCGTCGTCTGTCGCCTTGCGCGCAGGCGTGCTTCTCCTTCACACGCGTGCTTCACTTTACCGTTTCAAATGGCGCAGACGAGAAATTATTCAATGCGTGTGCTTGCGCTGACACGCTACTTGTTCATCGTGACGCTGTTCAAGCGTTAAACAATTTATATGATTTTTAACAGTTTCATACTTTTTGTGACGTGGCGTCAGATATGGCGTTGTAAAATTTAATGTTAGTTTTTTAAAAAAATTAAAGAAATTGCTAGGATTTTAATTTATATGCCCTTCTTTAAGTATTTTTAAATAAAGCATATATTTGGCCACAGGTAAAAAAAATATTTTTCGTGTTAATAGAGTAGCGTACGAAATATTTTGAATAAATGTGCTATTCGGCGGAGTTTTTTTAATGTAATTATATATATATATATATATAATTCGAAACTAAATCAGGCAGTTTCTAAATCCAATTCCCAGCCAATTAATGTGTCTAATTTCAAATAAAATTCTTCATTTCACTATCAAGATTTAAAGAAACAGTTCAGCTTAAATAACAGTTGGTGCTTAATTTTTTTTTTAGTATAAGCAGCGTTGAAAATTTTTTCCCCCCATAATTTGGAAATTTTGTGTTGTTACAATTGACACGTTAATTTTAAAATCGAAATACTTTTTTTCCGAAACTGGCAAAATATATTGTACATAATTTTAAGCTGCTTAAGTTTGTGTATGTGTGTAAGACAGAGAGTGAGAGGGTGGTAGAAGAACGAGAGCGGAGTTTGTGTATGTGTGTAAGACAGAGAGTGAGAGGGTGGTAGAAGAACGAGAGCGGAGTTTGTGTATGTGTGTAAGACAGAGAGTGAGAGGGTGGTAGAAGAACGAGAGCGGAGTTTGTGTATGTGTGTAAGACAGAGAGTGAGAGGGTGGTAGAAGAACGAGAGCGGAGTTTGTGTATGTGTGTAAGACAGAGAGTGAGAGGGTGGTAGAAGAACGAGAGCGGAGTTTGTGTATGTGTGTAAGAGAAAGAGTGAGAGGGTGGTAGAAGAACGAGAGTGTCGTGTAGAGCACGAAGCAGGCGTGCGGAGGTGTGATGGTCTGCGATGCCGAGCGCGTGTGGTCGTGTTGCTCGCAGATGCAGCAGGGGCGCCCGTCTGCCCACCGCTGGAGACTCCGACGCACGGCTACCTCCAGTGCGAGCGGCAGCTCATCACCGTGCGCCGGGCGAGGTACAGCTCCCGCCGCCGGGTGGTGAACCACGCCGGCACCGTCTGCCGC